>JAYRBW010032793.1:0-12066 GCA_036023295.1 Invenusta paracnida | reverse complement strand
AAAAATGCAGAAATAATGTTTTACAGTTATTTGCTTACTATATGTGTACTTATATTTATCAATGTTTTAAGTGTGACTATAAATAAACGTTAAAAAGATAAGAAAAACAAGAATGAAAAGATTCCAATAACAGTGGAAACTTTTTAGTCACAAACTCTTTACTCAAACAAAATACAATTAATTATTTTATTTTATTTTATATAAACTATCTAAAATCGTACAAAACCATTAAAAAATCGTACAATCGTACAGAGAGTTCAAAAATCGTACAATGTACGCCTAAATCGTACAGGTAACTAGCTCTGCTCTATGGACACATCAGTTATATCTGAAAGTTGTACATTGCGGGAAGTATTCATTACTCTATGATGTGAATGGTTCAAAAGAAATTGTAACGTACTATTACATTATACGTATTCTAAGCTAGTAAAATATAGCTATTTGTTATATTAATAGATAAAAATACCCACTTTAAAATACTAAAGGACACATACTTTTCACTCATTAATAACTAAAATGGTCAATAAAAAATAACATATAGGAGAAGTATTTAAATAATTATGATTTCGATTAAAATAAATAAATACAGATACATTGATACATATATTATTACAGTATATATAATTATAAATACATCATAATTAATTCCCATCAAGCTTTAATAGATAGTTTCAACTCTAATAATATTAGTTTCAATCGATACTACTGTTTCGATATCTGAAAGCCTTAAATAAAATAATCCTTTTAAATATAATATCCAAAAACAATACACTAAATAAAACAGTTGTAGGTATAAATGTAATATATTGTAATTGTCAGACAACGTAGGTACTATATAATAATTCAAAAATAGCCTTTTTTATAATTTACAATGAATATTTTATACTACTTTATAGGTACTCAATTTATACACATTTTATTGAATTAAACGATGTTCTGTTGTCAATAAAACTTACAACGTGAAGCATATGAAATCAATAAGAATTAAAACTCTTGTTTATTATTACTCTTTGACAACTATGTTACTATAGGTGATAATTAATAACAAAATAAATTAAAGTTCATATATCTATATCCTTATTTAGAGGATACTGATATTCAGATTTCAAAACTTTTAGTCAATCGAATATACTAAAGTATGGTGTCAATTAAGTAACGACAATTTTACCTCAGAAAGGTAAACTGTAATAAAACGAAACATTACCACCACCTTACCGAATGTTTTCTTTTATTTAGAAATAACAATGCGGCAAAGTGGCCTGGATTCTATCCCGCAATACTATTCCGTAAAAAAGTGTAAAGTAGAGGAGAGGAAAGGTGGGGGTGGCAAAATATTCTCTCTAACCGGGAGGCATTTATCGTCCAACAAGGCAATTAGACGTCGACCCGGCTGGATAAAGAGATATATGTGTTTACAAGTATAACACGTAACACAGGTATAGGTAGCCCCGTAGAAATTTTCTGCAAGAAAGTCGAAACTTTCTCTCGGTGTTATAACTATAAATATTGTATAATTTTAAACATATGTATATTCACCTAGTCATCAATGTCATGGAAACGAAACCCAGTATCTTCAAAATTACCGGTGTATGTTTCAGTTTTAGACTGAGTAGTAAAATAGAGAGGACAGGGGAAAAAAGTTCCCACTTTCCGGAAAGTTTATAAACATAAGGAGTTGAGCCGTGTGAATTTCAGATATTTTATTAACAATTTGGAAGGAAAATTTTATTGTTAAGAAAAATTGGAGAAAGACACGTAATTTACCAAAATCTGAGCATGTGTGAATATCAATAATAAAAATAATTAATAATATGTCAAAAATTATTCGTATAGAAAAGAAAAAGTCATGTCTAATTTGAAGTGATAACGAAATATAATATTAATTAGTATATATTATAAAATTCATCAGGTACTGTTTTTCATCCTTAGCTAGATTTATCAACGATTTAAAATTATAAATTAAACCTTTGAAATTGTTTCACACAAAAATCTATAACAAAAACTTGCTATTTCAAAATTATTAATTTCATTTTTTGAAAGAAATCAGACTGATTAAATGTCCTCAAAATATTGCTGCTTCAATGATATAATAAATAATTTCACACCTATAATTAAGGAAGATTACAATCAATCTATATTCTACATAATATGTATAATAGTCTATTTTAATCTCACATTATGGTAAAATATGTAAATTGCACAAAACAATTTAAACAATTTAAAAAATTTAATAAAATTTAATTTTTGTATATTTAATTTTAGTTTTAAAACATTGATTAAAGCTCCATTAATTAAGAATACAAAGCTACTAAATGAAATTAGAAAAAGCATCACTGAGATTCAATAGCAATATTAATGTGTTACTATATTACATGTCTAACTTACAAGAAAGGATGGATGTGCTATAAAAATGGTGGTAACTGTTTTCTCTTAATATTTAATACCTTATCTAATTAATATATCTTACATATATACATATACTATCGATATACATCTCAAATTAAAGGAAAAATATAAATCTACATAATTCAAATAAATAAAATTCTAATTACAAAGACGCTTTCGATTTGACAAACAACTGAGCTTTTGATTGTGTATTATTTATTATATTTAATATAGTGTATATATGATAAAATATGGAAAATCAAGACAAAAATGAAATATGATAACATAAAGCGACACAGCCAATCTTTTAGAAAAATGAGAATATCATAAAAATGTAAGCTTACATTTAATTACATCCTATAAAATTACAATTAAATTACGCCGAATATGCAGAATGAATGTATTAAAGGCCCGTTCACTTAATTTTAACATTGTAATATATTAATATATAAATTCATATCTGTAACAAGTCTATAAAATTGTAAATAAATGCAATTTATTGTGTCTGTTTTTATCTCCGTTTTATTTAAATTCTCTGATGGTAATTCAAAAGTATGCCCATTTGCAAATTTACAGTAGTAGTAACATTTAACAATATTAAGAAAAATTGATATTTGGATTATTAAAAAACAATTTTCATCATATTATCACAAATCATCTCTTTTTGAGAAAAGCTTTAAATAAAGAAAAAATGAGAACTTTTTAAAATATCTGTTTACACAATAGTTTCAATAAATGTTAATGAAATAATGTTGTTTTTATTATTTCTAAAAACAATTACAACTATATTAACAACGATCCTTTGTAAGTAAATTGCGACTCCATGAAAAATTCATGTAACAAAACGATAGACTCATAATTAACGATACATACCTAGTTGGGCGAAAATCAATATGATCAGTGATTATTCTTTGTTGTTCAATAATAACTCATATATTTTATACAAATAGAACAAAAATGATTTAATATTAATAATATGGATCTGGTTGCCAACCCTATAGAATATACTGCACGCTAAGAGTCGACTGTGCTGCTAAAAGAATTGTGAAATGGCCTAGTGTCAAAATATATACCTACTATACAGTCAATCGACATATAGCAATTGATCTGTTCATTAGTAAATACAATCATTTAATGAAATACTCTTGCAATTTGAATTTCTAGACAATTAAATTCACGATGGATCTTATTTTATAATGATATAAGTAAACAGCTGGTATGATATTTTTTACAAAAATAGCTGCTATAAAATATTATCCAATATCGAAAAAACCTTCGATCAACAAAGCCGTGAATTAAAACATGAAGTTTAAGAAACAAGAATTAAAATTAGTGGGTGATGTGAGCATAAGCAGAGAGAAGGCTAGCAACAAGTGTCCTTTATTCATAACAACATTATTGATTCATAGCATGCTACTTTCTGACCCACCTGAGTTACTCAAAGTATTTCTATATTTTAACCTCAATATTAAATGGAGAAATTAACTAATTTTATCCCTATACAGAGTGATGGGTGCGTTATAATGTGCGCAGCTGAAGCGAAATTGAAGCAAACCGAAGTTTTATTCCTTAAATTTTTTACTTTTGAATTTGATATTAAGCTATAGAGAAGGAAAAATAGCCGAAATATAGTGACACGGGAAGGTGTAGATGATTTAGGTTACACCGTTAAATTAAGAGTGGTGGCAAACATACAGGTAATTTAGCAGAACTCAAGATAACACGTTTTCTTATCGCAATCAAGGATATATGCGTACCGTTATTTTACATCCAACATTTTAGGAGCAAAATTTATTTCTAAAAGTATTCGAATTAGAATAGTAACTTACAATAATTTTGAAAAATAATTATACCTCTAGTGATTCTAGCCATACTCGAATACTAACATGCATTAAATTCAGTTGAATTATATCAAATGTTTAAAAATAAATTCGTTTGGACGACAAAGACTAAATATATAACTATCTAAAACCTATTATTAAACCCTACATCCTATTCATAAAGGTACAAAATCTAGAATTACACTACATTTAAAGATGGAGAGATAATAATACGCCATGAGGTAAATAAATATTGATTATAATGGAAGAATGAATGAAAGAACAAGACAGCAAGATGATGGTTTATATTATACGCCAAGAGAATAAAGCATCCGTTCTTTAATCAAGCCGTGTCTCTATTTATCCTGCCTCCTTCCTTTTTTGCTGTCTTCCCGAATGACTCTGTTATATCTACATTTGGCGAAAATAGATCATACAAGAAGCACCGAAAACATTGTCTCAAAAAGACATGGATTGGTTTAAAATAAAATTCACTTCCTTTTTCACTTAAACCTTTTATTCGAAATTTGTACTTATTTTGGCATGACTAATATATGTATAATGACTTATATAATTGGCATGACTTTATTATTTAGTTAAGTAATCATATAGCAGGTAATACGATATAAAATGAGCAAATAAACTATTCCTATGAAAAGCAAAATAAATAAAAGGACTGGCATATACATGTAAGCGAGATATCTTAAAACAAACATTCTGCTTTTTAATTTACAAATTAATACTATATTGCCTTCCCACTGTGCACGGTTATAAAAGAAATTCGCAAAGATGTGGATATAGGCGAGGAAAGCAAGCTAAATTGTCATTTAGAAGTAGGTGTATATATATTCATATAATACATTAATTAAATTTTGGATTTCTGCTTTCGAAATTAATGTTATATGATATATAAATGTACCAACTAATACTCTTAAGAGACAAAAACTAGAGTGTAAAGGTTCAACTAAGTAATTAAAGCAGGAATCTACAGTGAGACTTTAACATTGCTAGTATGATTTATATACCTATATATCATAAATCTATCTATGAACATATACTTATACCACCAAACTAATATGCGATAATGAAATATATAAAAATCTCACACAAAAATTTGCATATACATATAACTATATATATACAAACCAGTTGGATCAAAATTAGAGGTCGAGTTAATTTTCTGGGGTTGCTATTATTTATTATGTCATTCGATAAAATATTGAATTAGCTCAAATTAGTGTAAAGTTACAGAATAATTAGAGCATAATTGGATTTATTAACTTGAAAGACAAAGGTCAAAGTAAAGACATAATTGATTTAAAAACTGTACTACAAACTAAAAAATTTAACAACAAATTCACTTGATGCACATAATAAAATCTAAAACGAGGAAAAAATATCAGTCTTGACCATTCATTTCAGTACAAAAAAATCAGGGGAAATCTTAATTGTACAAAAAATGGTTGGCGTGCAAGTATCCATATAATGTAGATATATAAATATTATTATACAGACAACGCAGCATCAGGGATCCTATTATATACTCAACATATATTTCACACTAGCGTTTGAGAAGAGAGGAGCATCAATACTGATAAGACGATAATCTAGGGCGACGAACATAGGTATTTTTAAAGGAAGGTAGAGTATATAAAAGATGCTCCTTGAATACCTTCTTTTTTTTGCAAAATTTTATAACGAATTTTTATATACAAAATCATAATTTTTTTAAAGATTAATGTAATTTATATTACATTATGCAAAATATAAAGATACCTATCAAAAATACATTACAATATCGATTTAAAGTAATCATTTGAACCCAAATAATTTAAACAAAATTCGCGTAATTAAAATGTTAAGTTGACTAAAAGAATTGATTGTTATAATGACTTGATACTTACAGAAATGTGCATCCCATTTACACATATTCTAGCATTTATTGCATATATTAAACAAAATGCAAAATGCAGAGAAGACAAGAAAAACAGCTCAAGAGCATCTATTAGCAATGTTTGTCTACATCTACTCTAGCCTACTCAACATTGACGCATAGCATGCAAGAAAACTCTTAAAGAGGATTATCCCTATAAAAAGGACTCGAAGAGCATATCGTAAGGTGATTCTAATCCTTTTACATTATGTAATGCGCCATATTATAACATAACTTATATGTATAAATAGCGTATAAGCACTAGACGTGACATATATAATTTATATATGGAAAAAAAGTCCTGAAAGAATATAGGGGCGATTAGTATATATTACAAAGTAAAGTGCAATGTGTTTTGCAGCCATCTTGAATCGTTTGTTTTGTATAATCGAAAAGGAAATGTAATAAAATGTAATAATAATGTTCACATTTCACATAATATTTTATAACAGTTTGATATAAATTACGATCACTAAACTCTCATTTTGATTTACTTATAACTTTTAAATGTTTATACATTATAAACGTTTAAGTTATAACGTTTATAATTTATCAATATAATTATACCAACAGCAACGTCACAAATGCTCGTTAGATTTTTGGCGTATATCTTTAATCATTAACCAGCACTAATGTTTTTTGTTAAATATAACATTTATTAATCAATGCAATACTAAGTACAAATAACCAATGCTGACTGTATTTGGATTATTATAAGGATTATATATTGATTATAATCAATACCATAAAAACAGTTGTTTATCTTGGCCAATAAATAGAACGACTTGTGACAATAAACTCATTTATGTTAAATAAAAACAGGGTAAAATAAGGAAAGAATATATTATGCCATACCACTCACACTTACTCACTCATTCACTTTTTATCCAAAATAGCGTCAATATAATATAAAATGATAATATATTGATGATATAATTTATAGTATCTATAAATTAGCGCAATGCATGTGTGTCTATCCCAAACTTTTAAGCACTGACTAAATGTCCAAAAAATTGGTTAAAAATGACGTCCAGGCAAAAAAATTCATTTAAATATTGTCTTTTTGACAGATTTTTCATTTTTAGAACATACTACGGGTGAACTGTTTATTATGTCCACACAACATGTCTTGCACATAATAAAAGACTGGTTTATTAAGCTTATATAATTATGTCGATAAAATTATCGTGCACTGAATAAAAATTCATCAAGACATTTTACCTATTTCATTTTTTTAATGGACAAGTATTGTAACTTAACTAATAATCCTAATGTTCACTCAGTAAAAGCTGTGAATACACAAACACAAACAAAGTTGCGTCAATCTGTATGAAGGGATTTAAAATAATCGAGATACAAGCTTATAAACATTTATGACGCAAATTTGTAATATAGTTGCCATTAAATTCACATGTGTATATACATATATGTGCATACTAATTGTGACGAGTACTTTTCTGGAATATTAAAATATATATTTTGATTTCATATTAATTTAATGTAGGCGAAGTTGTAAAGAGCTGCTAGTTTTAATTATATATATGTAGGCATAACATCAATAAAATATAAAAATCATATCTTTTGGGAGTTTGCATATATCTCCTAATTATGCTCTGATATTTCTCTATTTCTCCTATCAACGGCTCAACTATATATATGATGTGATTATAACACAGCCAAACTTTAGTAATACTTTATCATAATAAATTACAATAGAAAGAGAATATTCTATATAATATATTTCATGTTCTGAGAGAGCTCAAACATATACATGTCATACGTAAACAAATACGGTTGTATTGAATAGCTAAAGGTGTGTACATTTACAATTAGTACTCGGCCTGTCATGTCGCTGTCTATTTCCCAAAAAGAGAACTCAATAAATGCCCTTAATATCCAACATACAATACACTTCTAAAGATGTGGTTTTAAGAAATTGAAATATGAGAATTTTCAAGGCGGCCAAATGCATACTTCAATATCATTAACAGTTTATAATAATATCTTAAAAACATATAACATATAAATAAATTGTTCGAAGCATAAACAGTTAAGTGGCATAAAATAATCGAACTTATATGTACATTTAATATTATAATACTAGAAATTATGGACCTTACAATAATAGTTTACAAGAGTTTCAACTCTAATGATATTGATTGTAATTGATATACTATTTCGATACGTAAAAGTAATTATTTATTGATATGTGCTATTACTCTATGCGTAAAAGCCTATAAAAGAAAATAATAAATATATCAATAATTATAAATAATACATTACTAAAATAATACTTTAAATGTAATATCCGTAAAACAATATATACATTAAAAAAATACTTTTAGTAATACTATCTACCTAATACCACAGACTGACTTATGCATAGAAATCTGTGCCTAATACCCAATACTTTAAACTGTAATATCTATATAACACTATGTCCTTATAAAAACAGGTTTAGGTGTAAACGTAATACGTTATATTTGTCAGACAACTTATAGTGTACTTTACATATATTCCAAAATAGCTGTCTAAAAAATAGTTTACTAAATTTGTTAATTACTACCTGATAGATACCATTAAAGGGAAATATAATACACAGTATTTTGACTCTTGCGAACTACGTGTACTGTTTAATATTACGTGACACGAAAGCTTTTGTAAAATAATGTTTTAGAAACTGACAGCAGTGAAGCAGTTTGCGTAGCAAAGCAGTTTTAGATATAAATGAAATAAATCATATATATTAAAGACAACTTAAAATTGCTTGAATATATAGATACTAAATTTCAAGCTTAATTTAATATGAATTTTGAATGTTACTTTTAGTCTACCTATTTATGTATACATTATTTATAATTTATTAAAATAACACGATTGTCTATTGACGAAAATTTTCAGCGCAATGTACAATGTATATGAATTCAGTAATAGTTGAGACTTTTACAATTATTATTTTGCCTAGTATAATTTACTAATATGGTTTACGTTAATTTTTATTTGTTAACTGTAATATAGTATATAATTACCCGTATATCGATATATGCTCTACGTATGTATAATACTAGCAAAAAGTAATAATAGACAGATTTTAAACTCATGTTAATTTCATATTTCTTACGTACCTACATTTTTTGCATACCCAGATTTAAAGTGTTAATCAATAAAAAATCATTGTATTTCAATAAATAGTATATAAATGGGTATCCTAAAAGTACATAGTATTAAACATTTTTATTTATTCAATTTAAGAGCAAGTATCTACATTGAAACAATTTTAATATACATAGGTGGTATTAAACTTATAATAAATTATAACACTTATATCTAAAACTGCATCGATTTTTAAAACAATGTTTTGCAAAATCGTTTGAATCCCATAATAATAGTTATTAAATACATACAGAATTGTACATACATAATAATACTACATACACAATCGATAAAAGTTATGAAGTCTGTATTATTACTCTGTGATTATCGATTACACTGATATATATACACAATATATATTTACATTTACATAAATTATATTATATTATATTTTGTTACATAAAAAACAATTCAAAATTATAGTAGGAATTTCGATATATATATATTTATAGGGTCATCTATAAAAAAGCGAGTTTTTTTAAGTTGAACGCTCTTTTACATCTACATATGTATAGTTAAATGGGTAGTAGACACATTGAAATTAATAATTAAAAAGTGCATGCCGTGCAGCCTTCTTCTATAACTGCAAACTCTGAAAATCTATGGATTGAATTATCTATGCGCGTATCATATTAAATATAAATTTTACGATCTTTTTTATGATTTAGAGGCGATTGTTGCTGCTGATTTGGTGATTAATTTGCATTGCTATTTCATTTTTAAATACTACATTGAATTGTATAATTTTATATAAACAAACTATATTATAACAAATGTTTCCTAGTTCTATATATTAAAAACTGGTTTTAATGGATGGTCCTATAGATGTTTTATATAATTTGAATATCTACTATTATTTTCTACTGAAAACAATTTGAACCTTTTTTATTATTAATAGTATACAGGGTTTGTACAGGTCTATTTTGAAAAGTATGATGAAAACGGTAATAAAAGTATGACAGAAATAATAAAAAGAACACATCTTAAAATGAACTAAAACATACTATATATATTCTATTGCATGACCATTTAGCCGCAACTGATAGAGTATCCACTTGAACTATTTAGCCAATTTGAAAACGTTTAAAATTTAAAAATCATACATATATCAATATGTCGATGTTATATATTAACATATAATAGATTTATAACTCTCAAAATTTCAATATATTATAATAAATATACAACACAAAAATATATGCTGGCTAAATAGTGCAATGGGATATTGTATCAGTTCCGATTGCTATTTTGAACATCATTATATATAATAATTTTTAAACTATATAAATAAATCTATACATAATACCCAAAATAATGGTATACTACACAAAATATATACTACTAAATGAATGCCAGCTAAATAGCCTATTGGGATATTCTACTAGTTCTGACAAAATGGCTACTATGATGCTTTATACATTTAGTAATTTTATAGGAAAGAGGAAATATCATGGAATGTAATCACTAGTAAAGTTAAATATATATATTGATCACTTGGAAAATTCTTTAAGACATTATATGGTAATAATTTCAAGTAAATCCTCTAATTTTGAGAATTTGTTAGAAATGCTATGCAATTTTTTGCAGTGCATTGTATCAGAAAAACATTCATGTACCTAACCTGCCTGGTCAGAAACTAAAACTAAACATTTTTGTCCCCTCCCAAAATAGACAGCTTAATGTCATAACTAGGACTAATCATAGATAAATCAAATGTAAATATGTAATATTATTCAAATAGTATATAATAGTAAAATAAGCTGTAATGCTTTTTAACAGAAACTCAAATTATATTTTATTCAAATTCAAACTTCCTAACAGATTATTTTAACACTATAACTCTAATTTCTAAAACTCAATAATCAAAACTACCACATCGCCGCTCCAATAACATACAGCACCATAAAGGGAACACATACAAGAGCTCAACAAACACCCATAATTACATGAATACAAAAACTCATTCATTCGTTAGAACAATACAAGTGGTAACAATTATACAATACAGAAATGTATGAGAAAAAAAAGAAACAAAAGTACGATAAAAGTATGAAAGTATGACCAGTACAACCCTCAGTATACCATACATTATAGTTTATCGTATAATGAAAATCTTTAGTTATACTTGCAATAGCATAGACATAAAATATTTTTATAAAAAGTTATTAATGTCACAATGTCAATTCTAAATACTAAAATCAATAAGAAAGAAATCTATGTAAATTATTACTCTAACATATATTAATCTAAAAAAAACGACTGCGTCGATACGTTGAAATGATATTAATGATAGAAAGTGCAGCCATATCAAAATTTCAGATAAAAATGACGCCAAGATTCAAAAAACAAAAAGTTAAAATTATAATGATGATACATAGTACAGCCATCGAAGAAATTGATATAAACAAGGCGCCAAGATATAATTGTTACAATACTTTCTGTTTAAAATGCATAAATGTATAGATGAATAGTAGATAGTATTATGAATATCTGGAACATAGGTATACGTCTAAACTGTAAAATTAATAAAACTATGATAGCAAAATTTTGAAAATATCGTGGCAATGGAACATTTTTACAAAAGCAATAAAACCCACATGAAAGCCAATTTTTAAAATATAGTTAACTAATATAATTTATACCATTGCCACGATATTTTTCATAATTTTTGTTATCATATTTTTTAGGATTTTTACAGTTAGACGTATACCTATGTTCCATATTGATCTATACATTTATGCATTTTAAACAGAAAGTATTGTAACAATTATATCT
>JAYRBW010032782.1:0-12066 GCA_036023295.1 Invenusta paracnida | reverse complement strand
CTCTTGTATTATTGTTAATATTATTGTTAATAAATATTTAAAAAACTCAAATACGAAATTTTTTACGAAACGACCTAAAGATTTCATTACTATATACATTCTTGTGTTTTTTTCATAAAAATATGGAATGAAAACGACAAATTTAATAAAATTTTAGTTTAATTTTAGTTGTAGGGAATTAAAAAATTTAATATAAGTTTATTGATAATTTTTAAATTTAATGTGAGTGTTATAATAGAAAATAATGTTTATTAGTACAAAAAACAACAGTAATATATAAGACAGAGTTTTTTATGTTTTAGGGACTTGATTCGGGTCCCTAGAATTGAAAATCGGGTTCTTAGAATCAGATAAAAAATTTAAAAATGATACTGTTCCAATGCACACCGCCTCGCCACAACGCCCTTCCAACTGCCTACAGGGTCCCTAACATTTTCCTTAAAAAAACTCTGTATAAGAATACAGAGCAAAGCAAGAGTGCCAGTATGCAGGAATACATGAGTTAGGGGAGTCTGTATGGTGTTAGTAGGATTGCATATTACATAATGAAGAGAGAGGGAGGGGCATAATATATAGGCTGCAACATTATAATGGCTATTGTTACAAGGTATAGATAATACAGACTATAATAGTATCAGAACAGAGAGATAGTTTACATATTACAGGCATGGGTAAAAATACACGAAAAATTATCGGTCATATGTTTTAAATAGTAAAACTGTTTTATTTATTTTTCTCTATAATTAATATATTGTTTTCTATATTATGTATTGTTTTGCATTTTGTTTAAATATCTTATTTTACCGTTGACACTGACATCAGTGTCAACAGTACAAGTGTGCTATTTATAAAATTATAATTATATTGAAGAATGGCCTATCAATATTATTTTAATTAAAAAGCCTGTGAGTGACTAGGTTAAATTTGGTTTTTATTTGGAATATTACTGTTTGAAAATAACTATCTCTACATTCTATGAATTCAATCTGTGTTGCTGAGAGCATCTTGTTTTTCGTCCCTGACTTAAACTTTACTTTTAGTTATGAAATAATATGTCATGATCTCCTCTTAAAAATATAATACAAAGTAATTGATAATTGGAATATGTTTACTTCAATAAAAATATTATGAATAAGCATTTAATGTGTAACAATGAATCTATTGGAATATATACGCTTATTATAAGTTTACTATCATTAGCATTAACAATGAATGTTATCATTAAAAATTTGCTACAATTACTTATATTTTGATGTCAATTTTGCATTTGTCTTTTGCTACTGCTTTTGAATTTAAAAAATATAATATCAACTGCAATGGTTTAATGCAATTAAATGTCTGCTGTCTTTGTTGTAGTAGATTTTTTTTCACTCATTTAATTTATTATAACAATTCAGAGGCATGTATTTAACAAACAATTTATTTTATTAATATAAAAATAAAACTTATTAATACAAATATGTTAAATATAAAAACTATACTAGTATAATTTGAAAAATTCAGAGGCATGATATTTAACAAACCATTTATTTAATTAATATAAATAAAAATTATTAATACAAACATGTTAATAAAAACTTTACTATTATGATGTATTTAATTAATATGAATCATGATGATAATATATTAAAATTATTGAATTATTAATTTTAATATAATTAAAATTATATAATAATCCCTAAACCTTATTATCTTATCTTAATTCCTAGTACCCTTAATCACCTATTGCCAATAAATAAAATCTATACCAATTTTATTGCAGATATTTGCACTAAAATCTGCAGCAAAGGTTTAATCATAAAAATTAATCAATATATATAAAATAAAACAAATATCTTGAGTTTCATATTATATTAACTACTAATAATAATATTAATAATTAAATCTTATTTTAAAAATATGATATATATATATACTTATATCACGGTGGATGCAGGGGGAGGCTGTTGGGGGTGTACACCCCCTCCCTTAGAAACCTAGGTGTACTTTTTCAAAAGATAGCAACAACCAGTATAGAACTCATGTCTGTTCACTAGTGCATCCAAGCCTAAGGTTGTTGTGTACAGACATTGAAACTATTAACCTAGTCTATATTAGGGTAAAAAGTAATTTTTTGCAATTTTTAATTATGCCCAATTTATTGATTATAAAATGTTATAAAATAGTGCCTTTTCTTAAAAAAATCAGTACTGGAAACAAGTGCCCTTTTTTCAGAACACCCACTTACAAAAATCCTGCATCCGCCCCTGTATATATTATATATACATATATAGATTAAAACAATATTAATTTATATAGTGATATTTATATAAATTCCTCAAATAGCAAATCTATTTATTTTTAAGAATCACTCAAGAAAGCCTTTATAAAGAATTCTATTAACTTGATAAGATTATAGGAATATGACCCAAGATATAAAAAGAAATAGAATGCTTTAAAATCAGATATATCAAAGTCAACACATTCTCTTTAGGTTTAAATTAAAAAATTCTATTTAAATATCTCTAATAGAATTTAAGCTTTTAAGCAAGGGATTTATGTCAACTTATTTACTGTGCAGGATGGCCAATTTAAATTTGTATTTCACAAATAGAGCTAAATTTGTGCATTAATGCTATAAATACCTTATATTATAAATATTTATAATTAGTTTATTAAATACTGGATACTGCAAAAAACTATAACTTTCTTAGATACAATAAATATTTCTATATATAATAAATAGGAAAGAATAGGAAATATATGCAAAAATGTCATATAAATAAATAAAATAAGCTATTATTTCCATTACAGATGATATTTTTATTTGGCCCTTTTATATATTTGCAATATCACATTTTTGTCTGTAAACTTAATGGTAAATATTATTTTATTTGTTCTTGACATTTTAACTTTCATGGGAATATTTTCCTATATTGGCCTCTGGTTTCTTTTTGTGGGGAATGGGTTGTGTGGCATACATAGATGCATGATAATATTGCTGACCATATTGCAGGGATTACTGGGGCCAAATCCAGCATACCTTTAATATAGCTTTTCTCAAAGTTATAGAATGAACTTGTTGGCTGTTGAGTAGTAGTGACTTGTTGGCTGCTGACTTGTAAGATTCAAATTTCTAGCTGTCTGGATTCATTTGTACAGTTAACTATCCTCTGTAATAAATTATTAGATAGAAAAAGACAGCAAAAACCATGAGCATCCAAGTCATCAATATCCAGATAGGGAGAACAATCCCTGGAGCACCAAAGAAAACTGACTTATCATCTGGCTGCTCATCAAAACCAGGTCAAACTGAAAATGTTCAAAATGTTCAAAAGAAAATGAAGTAATCAACATCTTTATACTTTAGAATCACTTATAACATCAATTAAGTAATGTATTGTTCTATTTACTTCAGTTCTCACATTTGACTGACTAAATTTGACAACCTTACAATATAGCTGCAGGTTACTCAATTGGTGTTATCCAATTAAAAGTAACCTTATTGCCAGATGGGATTGTGTTTAATATGCTTGCTTTGATAGAGGGGTATAAATCTCAAATTTACTATCTAAACCTATTGGACAGTAAGTATATCTTAACTAGAGAACTAACATCAAAACTGCTGTAATACCCACTGTACAGAGCAAATTATCTTGTGTCACAGCATTTATGATGCTCATATTTAAAGGGTTAAAATGTATTAATAAATCTTGGTAACAAATATTTCACTTATCATTAATGATTCTAAACCTTTCTAAAATTTATTCATATAGAAAAATACTTAAAATATATTGTACAGAGCAAATTATCTTGTGTCACAGCATTTATGATGCTCATATTTAAAGGGTTAAAAGTATTAATAAATCTTGGTAACAAATATTTCACTTATCATTAATGATTCTAAACCTTTCCAAAATTTATTCATGTAGAAAAATACTTAAAATATATTGTTTTAATCATAATAGATGTTATTTCTTATATACTCATATACCTATTATACTTGTAATGCTTAAATATTAGACTTTTTAATTGACAATAAAATCTTCCATGAATCATTTTATTTATATCTAAGTAAAAAAAACTATTTTGAATATAATATAATAAATTATGTAAAATGGCAACATATTTCAAATATATATTTTATTACCAAGCAATAAGTAAGTTATAATTACATAAAACAGAGATTAAATAGTACACACAATAAGATATATGAAATGAAGATCAACATGTAGGAGAGAGAATAACAGATATAAGATAGACTGAACAGAGAGAGAGCAAAAGATTATAGGTATTAGTAGATAATTGGGGGTAAATAATTAATATGAAGGAGGAACTAATAAGAAAAATATAAGCTAGGCTGCATTACTTCAGATTTTTGTGTTCTAATTAGGTTTGTGCTTAATAATGTAAAGTGACTCCAAATTGAATAGGTCCTTGGAATTATGATATCTGTTGAGAAAAATCAAACAATTATAAAAAGCCATGGTATTATTTCAGGCAGGTGTCTAAATATATCACTTTTCCAATTTTTATTAATTCTTTTAATGAGAAATTTTTTGGTTTGGCCAATAATATGCAGAATTACAGTTAGCACAAGTATATACAACATTGGTATACAACATTAGCCTTAATACAAAATAGACAATTTATTAGAAGTAGCAAAAAATAATGATCTAACATTATAAGAATTTAAATAGACAAAAATAGTAGGTATTAATTATAAAGCTTAACAACAAAGTTTGTGTATGAGATCCACTACACAGTAGAAGTAAAGATAATTTAATTTCAATTCACTTCTTTTCACGCAAAGGATTATAGGAATGGTAATTTAAAATGCAATTAACTAGTCTATTAAAAGAAGGGAATTACAGTTTCGCAGAGAATTTATTTAATGATTACAATTTCATCATGAAAATCAGACTGGGAGCTAAAAAAGAGTAAAAGCACAATACATAAAAGAATGGATAACAGACAGTTTATATTTTTTGGTAGTATGAAATTGAAACTAAGGAAAATAAATAAATTTATTTTTAAAATCAGCAGCATAATCTGCCACATATAATTTTGCTTTTATATTACAAACTTATGTTTCAAATATGTAGCAATATCCACTACAAATCATATTATATATATACCATATAACTTGTATTTAAAATTTCCATCAAAAGCATCTGTAAATCATCTTGCTAATATACTATAAATTCACATTTAATATCAGCAACTAACTCCACCTTATATCATATTACTTTAAAAATACTACAAACTTATTTCTAAAATCAATAGAGGATAATCTAACTTAATATATATATTGATTATTATCATCTGTTATTCGTATTAATATTATTTACTTGTTTTTTTTTTGTTTGTTTTTTTAAATAATGAATATAAATAAATTGTATATTTGATTTTTTTACATTATTATTAATGATAAATTTATTCATGAGAAAAAACCATTTGTATGAAATATTATTTGTTTATATTATATCTTACATCGTAATTAGAAGTTTAATAAGTTTAGAATTTTTATCCATAATTGCGTATGCATAACAGCGTATTCAAAACTGTTCTGCTAGATTGTTTAAACGCATCCCACATACTCATACAACAAATGACATGTTTAGTGAACTTCATTGGTTACCTGAAGTGAAATGGATTAATTTCAAGATTTGTTGTATTGTGCACCGTTGTATTCAAACAGTTGCTCCTGCTTATCTATGTTCTCTGATTCATGTTATTGACAATCTTGTTGGACTCAGATCCAATTCTCTACTTCATTTGTATCAAGCAGTTTCTTATAATGCTAAAGTTAAATCTTCGTTTAAATTTTGTGGTCCTTGCGTCGCCTCTGGAATAATCTCCCAAGTCATGTCTGTTCAGAAACTGACTATGTTAAATTTAAGCGCTTATTGAAAACCCACTTATTCTGTTTATAGTGTTTTGTGATTTGCTACATTCTCTTATTGTTCGCAGTTTTTGTTAATTATTTAATCCACTTAGGTTTTATATTTCATATTTATTTGTGGTTAAATTATATATAATAATAATATAATTTAAAAAAATGGGAATGTACACATAATACAATTCATTTGAATAACACTTCTGTTACCATTTAATTTGTTTATAAAGTAACCAAACATCTATTAATTTATGCTATATTATATTCATAAAACAGATTTAAACTTGCACTTTTGCATTAAACCAGTTCAACCAGTTAAGCCAAAAATAATGTTCAATACAATAATATTGAACAACTTTTAGAATTAATGAACGAAAGACTAAAAAGTAGATTATCTTTGTGTTTATTAGATAAATGCTTACAATAAATATCATTTATCAACTTTTGTCTTTCTTTCATTATAAAGCAAGTGAATAGTGATCATCTGCAATATCATCTACAAAAGTTTGAAAACAACTATTTTATCTATTTTCATCTAAATATATAAAGTTTTAGAAATACAAGACAATGACACTCCTGCTCATGCCACAACACTGCACTGAATTCTCTTTACATTTAATATACGGATATGTTTGATTCGTCAGATTCTTGATTTTCCATTTATTTCTGCTAGCTGATGCTTTCCTATTTAAGCATCTTGTCATTAGATGTTCCAAGTCTTCTACTTCTCTCTTGCACCCCCTTCAATGCTCGTCTTCTTCCATGCCCAACCTCCTACGATACTTCCCTACTAATTAACACTGATTCGCCACATCTTAATTGTGAAATGATAGTATGGTCTCTTCTATTCAACATGTTTCTTCTTAGCAAGTCCGATCTCTTATTACCCGATCCCTCTTATATCTCGCCGTATACCTTTGTCTATATTCCCACTCGTCCTTTGCTAGTTTCCTCTACATTTTAGCTCTAATTCCGTCGTACCCACAGTCTTCTTTTGTTTCACAATCCACTGCCACAATAACCGCTTTGTCAACCAGATTATTTTTGACTTATTTTTATTCTTGTTTCTTTTCTGAAACACCCGAAGTACCTGTCAATACTAAACCCAATTTATCTTTCAGTTTCGTTTTTTGTATGCTGACAACATCTGACTGTATTGGGTCGATTAGTTTAAGTAGTTTGGTTTTGCTTGTTCTCACTCCATCGACATTGACTTAAAGAACTCTTATTTTGTTTTCTGCCTGGAGACCTGAGTTCTTCTCTATATCTTCCGATCTTAAAAGGATGACGTCACACCACTCCGCCGACTCTACTTGATGTCTTCGTAAAGCCAGCTGTTGAAAACGCGCGTGTGTACAAGTTTGAGGCCACTTCGCGGATGTTGGAACACATTTCGCAACCATAAATGGGGTTCGGAGCTCAAATGAGGCTCAAAGGCCAATTCCATTGCTTCCCAATTGTCGCCTAAAAAATTTTGTTGTATCTAGCCATATGTAAAGCGAAAATAATCTGTCGGTGGTAGTTTAAGTTGTGTGTATACAGTAAGCAATAAACACCTTTCTTATTAGCTGTTGAGATACAGTTGGACTTTTCATATAGGTAAATAATGCTGGGTTTCAAAATTGTTGTCAAGGTATACTGAAGGTACCAGGTACCATAACATAGGGGATTAATATCTCTGATTTTCTTTATATAAACTGCCCCAGTAAAAATATTTCAAATACTATTTCAGTAATTGGAAAGCTTTACGAAATACAAGTTGTCATATTTCTGATGAGTTAAAGATACTTCTATTCCTTTAATTATATTCTAAATATCATGTTTTATAGCAAATACGTTTTAAAATGTACAAAATTTTTGCTTAAAATTGTATATTTTTCAAATTTTAACAAAATACAATTATTGACTATTTTATAGGTAAATCTTTCATTTTGTAACTGTAAATGTTTTTTATTTTATTGTCTAAAATATTATTTCATTTGCTATTGATATGTATTGTCATGATATTATTTTTATCCAAATATTTAATAGTAATTCTGAAGACATTTACATAGAATAAATGACGATGAATTAACCATTAACGGAAATTTTATAGTGCATTCCATAAAAAAATAATGAAGTATTTTACTGTCTATCATTATTTATTATATAGTTATTTAACCTATACATACTTTAAATGTTTTTCAATTATATACACATACTATGGATTCTGCAGCGAAATAGATACATTTTAATTTTCACAATTTATAATTGTAAGTTTACATTTCTTTAATATATTGACTTGACAGTTTTAAGCCCAACTATAATAAATATTTCATACACTAAAGGAAGATTAAGACAATATATATATATATATATATGTATATATTTCCAAAATATTAACAATACTGTAATACGAGTATTAATATTATAATACCATAGTTCAATCTTAAAAATCTTAAACATAAATGCAACCATAACAACTTATATCATATATTCGTTTGCAATTTGGTAGTCTTTGATAGAATTATTATTCAATATTATGATGTTATTCACTAAATTTTGCATATTTAGATATATTAATTATACGCTTTGCGTTGACTTTAAATAAGTATTTAAATCAAATTATATAGATAATAAATATCACTCCACATCGAACTTTATAGTATAGTTCGATGTACATTTTTGTGACACTTAAGCTTAAATAAGCTTAATATTAATAACACGCTATTTGAATTATAGAAGAGAATTTAAATGGATAATTTATTATTTTATATTATCTAATTATATTATAATATATATATAATTTATTATATTTTATATATGTATATATATATACAGACAATATTATGTATTTTAATCTGATATTTACTCCTTTTTAAATTATTTTGTAAGATCATCTATTTAGTTTATATTTTATGCTAATTTACCATTAATAAATGTATAACAACATTTGAAACAATTTCTCCCATTGTTTAACTTTCAAATATTATTAAAAGTCGTTATATCTTAAAAGTAATTGTTTCATAAATTCAAAAATTGGTGTAGTAATATTGAATTGAGAAATATATAAAAATAAAGTCGGATACGTTTCGTTGTATCTCATCGTCATATCATTAATAATTATATGATATATAATACATAATCTTACAATTTATCATATTTGAATTTATTCAACCTATGGCTTTTCGTTTCATTTTATTTTAACGTTATATTACATATGTATAAGAATTGCCTTTCAATGTATACCTTTATATATGCGTTTACGCTTACATAATACAAATTCAAATAATCTTCGTTTTTGATTTTCTAGTCACCACATCCAGCCACTTTGTTTATGCATATATGAAAGAGTACCATCCCTTGGTTTTACTTCAGGACTATTTAGGGTCTTCTAATCTGGTGAAAGAAAGAGATGGGTGGAGGATAATGGAAAGGCAGACTTGTAATGTTGGAAAATAATCGAAACAATGTTGCTACGCAACTATCCATTTTCCCTTTAAATATAGTTTTCCTCGCGTTTTTCATTTTATTCGTTCCGTATACTTCATCAGTTCGTGTCTTTGTGTTTTTCCTGTGTAGAGAGTTTTGGACAGTTTTGTAACACTAATTATTTTTGCAAAAATGTTCACTTAAATTGTTATACTGTTTATATTTACTGGGTCATTGCCTGTGTCATTTCATCAGCTTTCTGAAACATTTCTGCTTCACATTATTTTCTGTGCAAAAAAGTATGATAAGGGAATAGCTAAAGAAGCCATGTCCTCCAATTTCTTGCGTGTTCCAGGTATGGAAGACGAGGAACAACCGAGACGTATTGAACCGGGTATTCCGCGGACCATGCCCCTTTATGAACTTTCCGATAGCGATATCCCGCGAGAGAAGAAGCGTAAAAAGAAAAAGAAAATCCGCGAAGTGGAAAGCGATGTTGACGCAAGTAAGTACAAATGTCAATATCCAATATGTTTATCATACATATAATATGCAAATAAATTTAATGTTTAAAGATTATGTATACGGGAATCCATGCGCAAGTTAAATGAATATTCCATTTTAAAACATTTAAAACCAAAGTTGTAGTTGAAGCGCGCAAAATGATAATTGAAAGTTAATTTTACTAAATACAACGAGTCCTAATGCAAATTTACATATTAACTTATAACCAATTTTATCAACCAACATGCTAAGGGATATTACGAAATATATGTGTTATTATGAACATATTTACGCGACACTAAGCTGATAATATAAAATTTACTTTTTAAATAATTTTTAATATTATAGAAATATAATATAGATTTAATGTCATATGATAGAAATATAACAACTAATCCTAATATTATTTCGTTAAAAAAGAAATCATCAATAATTAATAAGTGACTGATATGCTAAGAAATCAATTTTCAAAGTGACAAGCTATTTTCTTATTTGTAAAAATAAAATTATACATTAAATGAACATCAAATTTAAACAAAACTTAAATTGGATATCAGTTAATAGCGGACAGGACGTTTCTATGAACTATTTTTCAACTGTTACCTGCAATGATACAGCGAGTAAACAGCAACATATAGACGGTAAATAAATCGGACTCTTACATATTCAACCTATGACCTGAGCGAGGGTTGAGAGAGTACCAAAGTATAGAATAATTCTTAAAAAGAGAATAGGACTACATACACATGTCCAAAGAAATGGAAAATAAAGCACACAAACTCTAAAGTAGACCGATCACGTTATTAATAAAGACTGGATACGCACAAAGAGTCCTAAGCAGAGAGAAAAATATACAACAGAGTAGAAATCAAAACATTATATTTTTCAAATATTGACATACTAATTTATAATAAAAAATAGCATGTTACTAATTTTTCAAATAAGTATTTTAATGCTTGCATATACAATACATTGTTTAATTGATAAATGAATATTATCTGCATTTAATAATGTATATAATACATATTATTTTCACATGCTCTGGGATCGGTTGATTAGCTTTGATAAAATAATTGTTTTGATAGTTTGTTTGCATTCAGTTGGTTAATTATATTGTATTTTGTTTATTGTTCCCTTATTTTTAATTTAGCGTAATATTTTATTGCATCAGTTTTATGGTGATAATTTTGCAATAAAATATTTATCGTGGTCTAGTAAATTTTCCTCTTTTTTGTCTAGAATATTTTAATTTGTATTTTTATCTAAAACACGCATAGTTCAAATACTCTATATTTTATAATTTTTTACCAATTGATATTTTTTCAAAGTCAAAATATGTATTACACAAAAGAGTACTGAAATTTGTTAGTGAAAAAAATGTTAATATAAAAAAATTATTTGTAATATTATACATATATACTACTGTCAATATGTATTTCTGTACCTATATTAGTTTGCCGTTTATTTTATATCGGCAGAGTTTTTTACACATATATTGATTGAAGAATTTGTCTATAATTAACTCTTACTTCAAATCAATGTAATTAAGCATGCTTTTGACTGTCAAAATCAACCAGGTGCCAATTGTGATATACTCATATCTCTATGATGTGATCCTTTATATTCCATTAATTAATTACCTGGTTAATTATCATAAATTGTATTCAATGAGTTATTTTTAGTTCGCAAAGGAAAATTATTATTTAACATTTTCTCTTATGATTATTCGTTCTACACATATACCTATTTGTAGTGCAGAAAGAATACACTCTATAGAATGTGGAATTTACTATCAACGGTAAAATATCATAAACCTGTCGCATTAGCTTTTAAGTTAATTCAGGCTGAATAGTGAAGCCTTTTTTATATCTTTTTTTTTTCCTTATGTTGCAATTGAAATGTTAACAACTTTTAAGCGATAGTAGTAAAATTATATAAAATAATTTGCCTTTTACCATAAAGTCAAATGAGGCTGCGAAATAATTGCGATAATGGTTAGGGTTACATTTTTTATTGATTAAAAAGTAACCCAATACAAATTCTATAATATATGCCATTGTATCTTGGAAAAAGAACACAAATAATCAATAACATATTTTCCAAGAATTCACTCAGTAGATATAATGTCCTCGGGAAATGTTATATTACGTAACGACTAATACTTACACATTGACTATAAACGTTTACTATATAATATATTATTATCTAGACCTATGGCAATAGGTCGTTAGCTAGTAAAGCTAAGCGAACTATGTAGTAGGTAATATAGGATA
>JAYRBW010032781.1:0-33174 GCA_036023295.1 Invenusta paracnida | reverse complement strand
AACAAACAAACAAACAAACAAACAAACAAACAAACAAACAAACAAACAAACAAACAAACAAACAAACAAACAAACATATAGATAGACAAATTACTGCTAATGTGAAATTACTACATTTTTCCTTAATAATACGAAGATATAGTAAAACAGACATACAGAAAGATGTTTAACAGGCAAGACAGCATGTCAGAGAGACAGACAGGCTGATAGATTGATGGACGAGCACACATACATTTAATTAATTATTGCTTATCTTTTCTGTAGTAATTAACAAACGCGTTTTACATAATACGTAAACTGTAGCTATTTGTAAGATATTATTAGAACCTCTGACCCACACAGCTACTCGTAAGTATATACATATGTATTAGCAGCACAATGCTTCTTAGTCCTACAACACAGATTTCAGTCTCAGTCCGGCCCTCCTTACCTCTCTTGAAGAACATCTATCTTGGTATGGAGCTGCTCCTTCTCATCATCCTCTCTACGAAGCCGTCTGCGCAGATTTTCGGTCTCTTCACTTCGTTTCTCCAGGTCCGCTCTGAGGATTTCGATCTGTTGGCAGCGCTCGCGGACCGTTTGACACGAGATCTGCAGCTGAACACACAAACTCATACTGTTAGATTCAAGCTATGAAAGTAGTAGATGTAATTTTTGGGCCGAAGCTTCAATTAGTATTTACAATTTTTTTGTGCAAGCGTACTAAAAAGGCATTTCTCTTTGAAATTTGCTGAGATATTATATATTTTGCAGTTAGATTTATCTCACCATCTTTGTAATAACTATTAATATTAATAAACATTACACTTACATATTTAAAGAATAAAATGTTTACAAATCGTTAACAAGAAATGTAACTGCTTTAAATAATGAGTAAGAATTCAAATTTCACTATAGTACGCGCGTTATAAATTCATGTGAAAATCAGCCATTGTTAATCTTTGAAGAGTATTAAATATAAGTACAATACATTAAATATGGCAACAAAGTGGATGAAATTACCTCAGCGGAAATTGTAGATAGCTTGTTCTCCGATTCAATGACTTGTTCGTTTAGTTTCTAAAATATATAATATGAAAGGTTTGAAGCAAAATAAAGAATAGATGAAAAGTTTAACTGGTGAAAATGAAAAAAAAAATAGCTCACTCGATTCGTATCGCGTAATTCTTGAAGATCACGGTCACGTGACTGCAACTTGTAGTTCCATTCAGTCCAATCGATATCATCTTGCCTTTGAAAGTATGAAATATATTGTAATGTCCTTTGTACCGTAATAAAAATTATGTGCAAAATGTACTACAAAATGCAAATTACTAATAATAAATGAAATAATAAAAGTATATATACCCATAATTTATAAAAATACATAATTTTGCATAGAAGTAATTACATATTATTTATCCTACTATTAAATTTACTTTCCAAGTAGTGTATATAGGTTAATTAAATTTTTACAAAATATGAAAAATCTAACAAAACGAATTTTAAAAAGAATTCTTAGAACAATTCGTATGAAAATATTCTAAAAAGTAATTATAATGAATAATTTGACAATCAATATAAGTATGAGACAATGTAAAATGTTTACTCAATTTTATAACGTTAATTATGAATAGATGATAAAGCGCTGATGATCGATACAAATATACAACACAGACAAGTAAATAATGAATATAGCTTACTTGTTCTTGGGGTTGGCGAGAGCCTCTCTGGAAGTAGTGAGATCCCGCTGCAGATCCGCAATTTGGTTGCGCAGTTGGCGAACCTGAAAACAGCATAAAAAAACACGTGATCATTTATATGAAAGAATTTCTGGAAGAAGTAATCATTTAAGACAGATTCAATAAGAAAAAACCTCAGCAATAAAATAACAAATTAACAGGTCTCTTACAGCAAGGGTAGTCTAAAATGAATACAGTATATAATTAGTTGAAAGCAAAGTATCTAGAGAATACATACATTTTAAAAATTACATGGAAATATAAGAAAATAAATGATAAAATTATGTATGTATTAATAATGAAAATGTTTGTAACTAATGTTTGGCCCAGTCTTCAATTTTACAGATTTAAAAATATATACATGAAAAATCTCGTTAATTCAAAAGAAAATAAACTACAATCATTCCATTTTAATGTTACAATAGTTGCTATGGCTTTTCTAATTATACAGCAAGAATTTGTTTCTGAATTACTTTTTGAATGATATATCGGTAAAACCGAAATAATTTATTTTCACATTATCTAACATTGTTTCCATGACAACGACAGGCTCCTACCTCATCTTCCAAATCCGCTCTTACAACCTTCTCCCCCTCCAGGTTGTTCTCCAGTGTCGTTGTCTCTGCCTGGATCTGGTTCATCTGGACCGAGTAGTGCATGGACGCCTGACCCAGCGCCTCCTCGTGCAACTTGGCCTCGGCCTGAGTCTGCTCCAGCTGGGACTGGAGGCCTGCGATCTCCTCCATCCAGCGACTGCGTTCGCTCTTGTAGCGAGACCGGACATGCTCAAGCTCGCTCTGGGGCGTTTAACAAGCGATGCACGAAAGAAGCATGGAATTAAAGAAATCATCATTTCGACTCAAGTATAAAAAACGGCTTATTTCAAAAAGAAAATCAGAATAAATAGACTTGTCTTGTCCTATTGTTCCTGCTATAGGTTTGATACAATGCAACTGACACTAAGAAACATTATTTTAACTGTCTTACATAATATAATATATATATCGAATATCTCTTACTCTTTCCCAGTTACTGTAAATACTGATCTGGCTGGAATTCTTTGAAATCTAGTTAGAGATTATCTAAGAATAAACTAGCTAGCTAAGAATTTAGGCATTATTTAATATAAGCGATTAAGAATTATCATTTAGCCAGAAATTTAGCTAAGCAAAAATTCACCTTCGTATTGTAGAAGTCGCCATTAGTACTGTCTGCTGACTGACTGTAGACACCGCTGGTAGTTTGCATGGCTTCTGACATGTTCTAAAATGTAGAGGGAATATACATACAAAAGAAATTATAATATGCTGTATTTCAGAAATAACATTCTATAAAAATATGCATTCGTAACATTAAATTTAGCTAAAATGACAAAATAATTGTAATGAGGTAACACCTAAAATTGAATTGTCAGGTGTGGATAATATATATTATATGATCACAACCAAAAAATGTTATAAAAAATACGCATCTAATATAAATGAAATATCCACTTTTAATAAATCTATTTAAAAAAGCGTATATTATAAATAAATGCTAAAAACATGGATGACTTTTTACAACTGGAATAGGAATAGGAATAAGAATAATTTTGCTTTAGGTTAATTTTTAAAATTGTTTATATTCCTTGTAAAGCAATCAAAATATACCTCAGAACTAGCATTTAGTTTTCTGTGCAGTGAATCCATGATGTGACCTTCACTCGACATACGTACTTTCTTCTCATTGGACAGCGCAAACTCAAGGTCATCGCGCTCGATCTCCATCTGTTTCAAGAGAGAGAGAGACCAAGAGATTTATGAATGATTAATGCCAAGATATCACTGTGCTGTTTTTTATATGATACACAATACCTTATATCATAACAATAACGTATTTTGTAGTTATTAATAATTTATATTACTAAGTTTTATAAAAAGTAAAACTTACTGAAAATAAGTCAGTAACTTATAAGTAATAAAATATTAACAGTTTAGCAAATATATAGAACTTGTATTATATAAAGATCTTTGCTTCCATGAAATAGGAAAATTTAGTCTATAGTTTAAAACATAATTAATCAACATACAAAAAAGACTGTTATGAGTATTAGTATTCATGCAAAATATTTGTAATAATATATTTTAGACTCAAATTAACTTAGAAATTGGTAAAAAAAATAACCTACTTTCTTTTTGGTCATTTCAAGGGTTTTCAATTCAATCTGTATATTTCGCAGATCCAACTCCACTCTTTGCCTATCTTGTTGTTCCCTAAACGATAAAAAATTAATAAATTTAGAGAAATGAATAGAAACAGGATATAAAAATAATATTGCTTGACTATATTACTGGAATAAGTCGTCTTCTTTCTTTTGAAGTTGCTGCTTCATTTTGGCCAATAGAGATTCAGCGTTTTTGCGTCGGTCTTCTTCGGCCGCTAATTTAGTTCTGATTCGTCGAGAAATGCAAAAATGTCAAATCTATAGTACGTCATACATTATTCAACTTGCAAGAAATATTGTACACAAATAAGATTTTCAAGAGTTTACTACGACAAAAGCTTTTGTATTATATTTTTTAACGTTACTGGAGAAACTATCGGTGTACATACAACTAGCAACGACAAACAAATAAACTCTGACTGCCCGTGGTCTTAATCTCGCAGATTGTCATGGTGGAGCGGCCAGTTCGGAAGAATTATTGGCGCTGTAGCATTAATTACAAAAAATTACCCGAAAGCCGTATATGTTCTCTGCGTAAATCACTGTGTAAATCTGGCTCTGATGATATATGGTAAGCAACAACTAATCCGAAATATGATTAATACATCAGAAAAGGTTGTCATTATTTTACAATTACTCCCCAAAGCGAAACGCAAACCTTCAGAAATAGATAGCTCAACCGTGTCCGAACTCCAACAAAAATAAATTGCTTGACATTTGCACAACACGATTCATTCAGCGCCACGATGCTTTGGAGGTGTTCGTTGAGTTTTATGGTGTTATTGAAGCTTCTATTGGTGAGATGTCTACCACAGAAGTATTCAACAGGGACATGTCATCTAATGCTACTGCTCTGCATGCTACCATCATACAATTCCAATATATCGTCATTATAATTGTCACTAAAAATGTGATGGGCTACACGACAGGACCGAGTCGAAGTCTTCAAGAACGGAGTGAAGATATTGTTCGGGCTTATTCTAACACATCTCTCGTGAAGACGATGCCCAAACTAATGTGGATGACAAATACAGTCAGTGGTTTCAAGAGGCATCTGCATTGCCTGCGAGTGTTGGTGTACTTCCTTAGATTTCTAGGAGATGTGGGAAACAGCGAAACCAAACCGAGACTACACTCCCGAAGATTCACTGGATGTTTATTATAAACGGGTCCTTGTTATCCCCCTACCTTGTTGAACTTATCTCACAACTCGATGAAAGATTCTCCTCTTTCGCACATATAACTGTTCAAGGTATAAACTTTACACCTTCCACTCTGGTGAAACATTCGTCAGAGAACCTCTGCACAGATTTGGAAGATTTCGTCACCCAATATAAGTATGATCTTTATCGCTTGCAGGTCTTCGCTTAGAATTGAAACTTTGGTATCAAAAGTGGAAATCTCAGAACAGTACATTTTTGCCTGACATTGCGGCCAAAGCAATTAAATTATATAATTTAACTTTCCAATTCCCAAATGTTTTTGTAATGTTAAAAATCGCATAATTTGTGTGATCAGTTGCGAGTGTGAACGCTCTAATAGTGAACTGAGTCCTTTAAAGACGTATATGCCTTCAACTATGTCCCAGTGTCTCAATGTCCCAAGAGAGAATTAATGGTTTGGCTTTAATGAATGTATGTAAACTATAGAATGGCCATTGATCTGGACGAAATTGTTAACTGAAAGGCACGGAAACATCCGAGGCGGTTTAAACTTGTGGAAATTTTAAATATTAAGCCAGATTCATATTTACATTTTTTACCGACATACCTATACATATCTTAATTTTCTGAAAATCAATAGTCAGGAATACAGTCATTAGTCTAATTATATAAAATTATAACCTGGCCTCTCATTGATTATCTGCATTGCTCGTATGGACGAAAATCTTACCAACTACATACATACTTATATGTTATTGTATAGTAGGTAGGTACATATACATGACGATTTGAATAATTTCTGTAAAAATTAAATTATAATATGAGCTAAAATATTGAAACCCTAATATTTATGAAAATATGGTATAGGTAAATGCACCTATTATAAAATGGGAAACCCCCTAATTAGTTTTTTGGGTCCGCCCCTGATAAATATAAAACATCTGTTTATCTGAAAATTTCAAGATGCTTTTATATTTCGGTAATTTATCAGTGGTGTGAAAAAATAAAATAGATATTTACTATGTATACAGCTTTTTAAAACTTTAAGGTATAGTATATTAGTATTATTAGTACTTAAGTATATTATTATTGTTATTTATTAGTTGTAATTATGTATTAGACACTTAAGTATACTTTTCATAATCATTATTAATTGTGTTATTTTATAAGACCCCTGATGCGTTTTTCGAATTCTTGAATTTATATAAAAACGCCTGCGAAATGTATTTTATATAGAAAAGTGATGTAATATAAACCATTCCAATATAAATGTATATAAGAAATCGTCGCTTATTATAACTTGCAGCAATTGTATCACTTATTGCTTGTTACAATAACTAGTATAACTTGTTCCACCAAAGTTCCTACTTACGTCTTATCATGCAGTCTCTCCTCCAGATCTGCCCTCACTCGTTCCATCTCACCTCTTCCTCCCCCGCCCCCGCCATCGCCCACCGTTAACCTCCGTTGCAGTTCATCCTTCTCTCCCTCCGCAATCCTGCGAGCTGCCTCCGCCGACAGACGACTCTTTCTCTCTCGTTCACAGTTTCGCTGAGTGTCCCGCAGTTGGCCCTGCAATCGTGTCAGGTTCGCGTCTGGGAGAGGAGAGAACAGAGGGACTTGAATAGGAGATATATAGCTTATGATAAACAGTGTTTCTTTTACATAAGCCATTTAAGAGACTTTCTGAGGCCTAAAGAGTACCGAAATAAATATTTGTCCACCTGAATATTACGCTTCAAATCATACAAACTAACAGACTATATCACAACTGCAAAAGATAGAAAATTTATTAGATAATATCACAAAGACATCAACCCATAACATTTTCTCTTGAATCAATCGAAAATTGCAAATAGTAAATATTACATATTTTGTTAATAAAAAGTAACCGTTTAATTTAAATAGCATTGATTTAAAAAAATTAATCGCGATTTTTTACGGTTATTAAACACGTGTTTAATTGTGTAGTAATTTCAAATAATCTCTTCAATGGATACTTTTGTATCAAATTCTATAATATTTTAAGACAGAATAATTTGTTCCTTGATTTTAATAAATTATTTTATATTGTATCTGGGCGTTTCAGCACTCAGATCCCCTTGAGAAAGATAGGCCGTGTGCAAGAATGGTGAGAGAGGGGTTGTCACCAAACCAGGAAAGACGGAGGTCAGAATGGGAAGTGCAGAGAAGAAAGAGGTAAGAGGGGTCCTTCGGGGACAGGAGGCAGAGGAGAGAATCGGTTAGGCCGATTCTGTGCCTATAGGCGGTAAGGAAGGGGTGCATTATTTTATTCTTGATAGTTACCTTGAGTATTCTGAAGGAAGTACAACATATTAAATTAACTTTAAATATTTAGAAAAAATATACAAACATATATTTATATTAATATTGATGTTTTTAAGTGGAGCATGTGAACACATGTCTTACATGTTGGCTTAGTAAATCAAACTGGGCAAACAGACAAAATAGTTCAAAAGATTCAATAATAAATTCACTAAATCGGTTATGTTTTATTTTTTAAATTAGTTAATCATGGTAAGATGTCTCAGATTTTCGAAATAATTTGTTATAAAACCTTATTAAAAGTTATCCGCAGATTTCGATGGAGTTGTGAATGGTTGAAATACCGTGACATAGTAGAAAGCAGATCTCACCGGTGGCCGTAAGTGAACCTCCCATATCCATGTGCGTACTCGGTCCCACCTTGCCACCACCAAGAACACCAGACCCGTCCTCCATAGAGTAATCCTTAGCAACAGAGACAGGCAGACCTTTACCCCCACCAGTGCCATTGCCCCCGCTACCCCATGGAACACCCCCTGAGGATATAGGCGTGTCTTTGCTTATTCGGCCACTCTCTTCCTGCTCAGTGGATGAGTAAGAGAGAGCATCGCCCCCTCCACCGGCCATATCAGGACCGGAGTTGATCTCATGGGCAACATGAGCCATGAGATCGGTGTGTGCGATGTCTGGGTGGTCGGGGCCACCCAAAACACCGTGGATGTAAGAGCCCAGAGGTGTGGTTAGTTCAGGACTGAAAATCGAGGTGGGGAAGAAAGTAAAAGTGTGACTTGGAGATACACCTCCCACCACTACTGTCGACTAAAATAGGACACATTTAATGGAATAGAAAGTAGATAAAGTAAAATAGTTGAATAGAATTGATAAATATTACTCCTAAATAGTGTTATATTTTAAAATATTACATAGCTACCAAATAAATGTTAGTTAAAATAAAGCGTTGTATACAATCAAAAGATTGTGGAAAACCAACGTAATGTGTTTAATTATTATTGATATGTGATTTCGCTAAGATACTAATGTAAAATTTAATTTACTACTGTTTCAGTTTTAACTTTTTATACTTTCCAAAGTAATATTTTTTCGGGTTTATTTCCATGTTTGGTATGTGATAACTATTATTCAATTTTAATATACTAGCAAGATATTCCCACTGACAGAATTTATATTAATCTAAAACATAGAGTTCCGTTATTTGGTACTCCCATTAGAAGTACTTTTAAACGTAATTAAATTGTATGAAATCTGATTTAAAAAATTGCTTATATTCTTGTATTAATCAAAAGTAAAGGGATTTTATTTAAATCAGTATAAACATAAAAAACATTATTTAACAAATTTACAATTCTAACACATCGAATGCGTTTGTTTCTTTATGGAAACACACGATTGCATCCGCTTTAATACTAGATTCTGATAAGATAATTGATATTTAAAGATGCATGCATTTACTTCTCTATCTACATTGCTCTACAACACCGGGCGCTCAAATATGACCAAAAATCTCACTCGTGATCACCACCAAAGGCCGTGGGTTCGAAGTCCGTAAGACTGCTGTCCGAGTCATAGCCACTCTGGCTTGAGCGCTTCTGTTGCTTTTTGAAGGCTGTCTGACCACTGGAGCTTGGGCCTTCACCGCTATCCTTCTTGATTGTGGCGTTCGAGTCGAAGCTGAAGAAGGAACATCACTTATTGACTGCAATTGTCGGATAAGGATTCTAATGTTAAAACACTGATTTGTAAAATCAAGAATATCTTATCGAGGATTTAACCGTAATTCTTTGGAGATTCTGGCAGCAACAGCTAGCAGTTGTTCAATAGCTATTCGATAACGGAATTATCGCTAGTTTTAAAAAGCTTTTCCTATTTGTCAAATGTTAAAAAGTTGGCCTTTTTGCCATCGGTAATAGTTGTTGCTGTTGACAAGTTTTCAACAAAAAATCCGTTCTACTGATGTATTTTAAAAATAGTAAACGTATAGTTAGGGACATTAAGGTCAAGTGTTTTGGTTAAGCGTAGTTTAAACTTCGCCTAGAGTGCAGAAGAGTACAATGACGGATATTTTAAACTGTAGTAAACGGTCTAAAAATCGATTTCACACTTTTGTTTGTTTTATATTAGTAAGTTAGTTCAAAGTAATACCATTGTTAATCGACCTAATAATTAAACCATTATGTATTATAGCTATATATAAAAACAAAACAAGTTTGATGTACTTTTTAAGAGTGCCATATTTATAATTGAAGGTATACTTAACATGTTCGTAAATAAAAAAGTTCTATAATGTAAAAACTGTAAAAACTCGTATTATTATATTAAACTATCATTATATTATAATATATAATTTATAGCGTAATAATATTTTATTTTGAAGAATTGATTTATAATTTATGAAACATATGTATTAACTTTATTTATTAGATATTTTATAGAAATATTAAAAATCATTTTCGGGAAAATATCAGTGAAATTTTCTGTCACATTTTGGTTTATACAAAGAATTGTCTCGATACTAATTGTAATATAAAAGTAATACAAGCTATTCATACATATATTAAGAAGAAAATATCGATTATAAAGTGTGCTAGTATATCTATAGACAATAATTTATTTACCTAAATATCTATCGGTCTATGTAAAAAGCAAATGCCATAATCCTGACACAAATTATACTTTCAAGAATCAACAAGGATTCATTAGTATTTGTTTAACAAAGCAAAGTAAAAAAAATCAATAGTGTAAAATCTTTATCTAATTAATTATTAAAACAAATTAGATATTGCCATCAAAAGTTTATTGGGATAAAGGCATTGGGATAAAAAGTAGTCCCTATATATTATTATTTTACGATAAAGTTTTCTGTTTTGCTATCGTAATTAATGAATATAAAATATAAGTTATTGTATAATTATATATTTCATATCATTCGACTGATTTAAATTTCTGACGTTAAATGACCCTTATAAAATCAAAGTAATTAAATACAGGGAACATTTAAACATGGTAAACATTGAAAAATTAAAGGTAATATATAGATTAAAAAATCGTCGACTTACCCACTGGCGGAGAGAGGTGCAGAATCAGGACTTCTCTGAAAATATAAATATTAATAATTGATTCGAATGGCTGCTAAAATCTTACTTTTAATTTAGCTGCATTAGGTAATAAGAATCGATATTCAAATTTTAAATGCGGTAGAGGCATATATGAATATACATAATAATATGTACATTTATTCGAAGAGTTTCATAATGTAATTTAAATCTATAAGTTTAAAATAAATCGTCACAAAACAATTGAACGAAAGATCACTATACTAGGAGGATACTTTAAATTAAAAATTAAAACTTACTGTAGGAGCCGTAAACTTATTCCAGTAATATACAAATGTCATAATAAAAAAATGTCAGTGTTTAAGCAAGAGATAAAACCAAGATGTTATTGGTGTTTGCTACATTTGCAGTCGAATTCAACTGAATGAGTTGAGACGAGTAGTTGTAAATGTAGTTTAGATTATAATACACGAAGTCATATTATTTGGTAGGAACTCGTCAACATTACTGAGTTGTATATAAATAGCTGTCAATATTGGGTGACAAATACAGAACAAAAAAGCCCAAAACACACAAACTGTGGCCAACAGTATATTGTATACAGTACGAACTGTACGTTTGGATGGTGGTAGCGCAGTTTAATTCACGTGAACAGCTATTTTTTCCTCTTACACCTTTTGTCTCAAGACAAACGTACTGTTGATCCAACAATACAATATATCATATATATAACATGTTGCTTAGTTAGGATTGTTTACTCGCGGGAGACACTCCATAGACAACTTAGGAATCAACTTATAGGGAATTTAGTCGATCAAGTTCACGGTGTGTCTGCTAATATTTCTGTAAATTATTAATAAGCCTTTGCGTTTTTTAAATAAGCTCATGTATAATGTAAGTACTGTTTCATGATAATGAACTGATCTGTGTTGTTGATTTTGAAGCGAAGGAAAGCAGAAGAAGGATTAGACGTAGCATTGATTTAAAAAACACACTTATAGTAAGTCAAAATCAGAGAAGTTAGACTTCATGAACTCTAAAGAGAAGAGAAGGAAGAGATTTATGTGGTTCTGTTTAAGTACTCAAATATTGACAGTTTGCATATGATTTATTTATTAATATATGTATGTATGAGTGCAATATGCATACAATATCTAAAATAAGGAATTGAATATATGGCTGACTAATATTGAGCTCTAAAATTGCAAAATTTAGACAAACGACAAAAGCACAAATTACATCCCACAGAATTCCTTTGTTCTTGTGGTTACAAATTTCACAATTTAATTTCAATTTACCATGTTATATATGCAATAAAATTTTATAGTTACTATTATAAGATTTGTTTTATAATATTTTGATGGTTATTTTGTGTATTCCTGTATGAATCTGTTACGTAATAATCGAAAAATCCTTAGAAAAAAATAGAGTTAAATAAACATATATTCATGATTTTAATCCACAAGAATAATATTAAAATAGTTGCCATTTACTTACATGACCAAAGAGAAGTTTGGTATGAGGCACAAACATTTCAAGTGATAATAAACTAGAAAGTTCTTCAAACTCGAATAAAGGAATCACACATTGGTATTGTAAACACTAAATGACTGCGCTAATATTGAAGTTTTATTAGGCATCCAGCCTTCGTGCGTGTAGTGGGCATGTTTACGTATAATGGATCTAGCATGTACAGTTAAGCCTATACATGTCATTATACAGCAAGGGGCACTGTATTCTTTTCAGTGAGTCAAAGAAATGGAGCAAGAATTAACAAAGAAAGAGAAGAAGAACCTTCAGATGACCTTCTTTATGCGGTTGAAAACATCTGGTGTGCTAAGACACAAAGTACCATTGACGACTCCTTAAAGAGACCTATGATCCGCACAGTACTCTAAGATCTTACCAGTACTATCTAACCATTCCTATTGCGCGTAGACAATTGGGGAAGATATATATGTATACATTATGTGGAAATATTTGAAAAGTAGCTCTGATAAAAATCCCCACTTCTTATTGATATATGTACATATACGGTATATCTTACAATTCTTGAATACTAAAAATATTCAGCACAGCACACAGTTTTATTGAATCTATATAGTATAAGTATATATATGCATAAAAAATGGAGCGAAAATATATTTTTTAGGAAAGATCAGCTATTATAAATGTACAAATGTTTGACGTACATTTTCAATAAAACTATTCCATGTAATGGTTTTGAGCAGAATGCACTGTTACTGTAGTACTGCCCATTTCTCAAGTTACACGAGATATTACTTAATTAATATAACATACGTATATAGTAAAAGACAATAACCCAAATATATAGGTATACACTGCATACATGCAGGTACAAATCGATTTGAAAATAACAAATATTCGCTGACACAATGAAGCAGATGTTATTTTATGAAGAATTATAACACGCTCTTCATAAAATAATATAATCAGAGAGGATGTGAAAACCGGTCTGACATCTAATACGCGTAAACTTGGACGCCGATAAATATTGTTATTTAGAAAATGCCACACCCTATAATTGCTATAAAAGTGAATGAAAGGAGTGCTTGAGTTTTAAATTCTTAAGTATTATACAGTTCTATAGGTGAAATAGTCAACACAATTAATCTACTAAACATTGTTAAATAAAATAAATCATAATATTTTTCTTTCTTGGAACATGTTTTTTGGATGTGCTGCTTGGGTAATCAAGTGATAAACTGTTAATTATAATCAATATTAAACAGTGTGAAAGTTACAGAAAATGATTTCTTATTGCAAGCATCAGCTTCTAATTTACATTATGGCAGACTTTTAAATAAAAAATGGCCATAATGTTACATTATTAATAATTAATAAATATAATCATAGACAGGTAATGTAAAATTTTACACTATATGGCAGATTTTTTTTTAAAGTAAATGTAAATTGTCATGAAAATAAACTACAAAACATAAACGCATATTAGAATAATTATGGCTTCACGATCGGCCTTCACTAAAACGGGAATCATTTATCCCGTTGTTTAAGTTTTTATAATGTCTTCATAAAATGAAAATAGCGATAGATGCAGAGAATTATTATTATTTTAGAAATTAACATTAACAAGTTTAAAATTATCCCATATGCTATTATAATTCAATATATTGAAGATCAATATTTATGTAAAATGAATTTAACCAGAATTGATTTACTGACTAAAGAAAAACACAAATATTTCCTCCTTATACGCATTCGTAAAATATGCATTTTTACAAAAGTCAGTTTATGAAAGCATATTTTAGTATGAAATGATATATTTTATACAAAATATATTTTATTATTCTAATAATTGAACGAAATATTTCAATGATATGAAAAATCATAAAAAAGCAAGACATATAGTATTATACTTTATTTTAAAGGCTAATAATTTCTTTAGACTATATACGCAACTCATTTTCTTTCTGCTGTGAAATGAATGCTCGATAAACTAAATTTTTTAATCGAGGCTTAGTAATTGGGTTATTTCCAGCAAAATTATCCTCAAAACAAATTCCTCAACGAATGAGTATTCATTTTCTATACTGTTTATCAATGGATAAATGACTACAATAATGAACAGAAAATCGCACCAACTAAACAAACTGGAAGGCAGTACTCCACAACGCCACGAAGCAATCGTCTGTCTTCAATTTCCCAACTCCTCCCCTCCCTTCCTACTATCCAGAGAAAGCGATAACTGTCCTCTTCAGGACTACCACCAGTATGACACACTTGTAAAAATTATTCGGAAAATTTAATTCAAATAGTGTATATATATTACTGCTGTTTCTAGCTGCTAAGATTTTATAAATGACAGTGAAACAAATTTTTTTATAATATGAATCTAGTTATTTTGACTTTTGTGGCTTACTAACAACATTAGAACCTGTGCGTAGCTTACCTGAAGAGTTTGTATGATCTGTAACTTTCTGGCACTCGACACAAACATGAAACTTTTTTAGTCTTATTTTTTATAAATGCTTATTAGAAAACAAAAATATTCCTTAATACTCCAAAGTAAGTTAAACAAATGATGTACAAGTCTTTATACCAAACATAAGTGATTCTATAAATATCGTCAGCACAGATGTTTAGAGATTATTCACTGTAATATACGGTAATTTGGCGGATATTAAAATAGGTCATAAATTCATAACAAAAAAGTATTTCCAATGGGATATATTAGAAATTCCCCAAAATAGCGAGTGGTCTAGCATGTGGAGAAACAGTAAATCAAACGTGTCACAAGTATATCTTCCTGTTTTATTAAACGAAATCAATATATTTATAAGACTAAAGTAGACATATCTCATGGTACATTTGATGAGGAATATTATCTCCAATTAGTGGAGATAACACCCATTGGAAAATATGACATGTATATCGGCAATTATGTAGATTGATTTTATTTATGTATAGAAAAAAATGTTAAAGATAACAATAACCTCGGAATGCTTTATTTCTCAAAGAGAAATACGTCCATTTGAATAGTTTTATATGTAGTAAGATACAGTATCTAGGTGTGTCTCAAGAATAAATATGAGGTGTATAAGCGGATTTACCTGTCAAATTGAACAAACCGTAAGTAAAAAATCGTTTCTCGATGGATTTTAAGAAATATATATCAATTAGTTATCTATATATAAGAACTGTTTAAATTATACACAATAAAAATAATTGATGATTGATGATTGAAAACTACAAAATTATATTATTCAAATCATAAAATAACGAACAAAATGTAAGCGTTGAATGATATCAATATGCATGCCGTAGCTACATTTTTTGTTCCAGTAATGTAACTTATCTTTCTTAAATTCTTTTATATGTATATTTAATATAATATAATATAATATATATATATACATATGCTTCCATTACAAAATTTCAAACAAAACAATTTTATTGGTTTCATTCAGTTAGAATAAATAAATTTCAAAAATCAATAATGTCATTTATTGGTAAAAATTAAAACTATTTGATTAAAATGTAAGACACTGGCATCATAAGATGCCAGTGTAAAAAACTACTTTTATTTTTTTTATATGAAAATAATTATCTATTCAAAGGTTTCGAAAAGCAAATCAATAAAGACAAAAATCTTTATTTTTATTACTTAAAAAAAAAGAAGTTGTCAGGTACTTGTAGTGTAGTTAAATATTCTGATAATATGAGCTACATAAACCCAAATGACATTGAGAGCTCCTCTCGAAAACTGACGAAGTTGCTAGTAGGTGGAAGGAGTACTGTGAAAAATAATACAATCATGAAGCGGACAAGGACAACACAGTTTTTCAGGAAGTACAGCAACAGGCTGTACCCAGTGAGGATGCTCTGCCGATCACCAGATCAGAAATTGAGAATGCTGTAAGAAACCTTAAACATAATAAGATTGGACAACATACATACATACCCAATGAGCTACTACGTATGGCGGAGATTCGATCATATTACTGTTACTTAAATATGCAACAAGGTGTTCGAAATTGGAGAACAGTCTATTGATTGGACACGATCTATCCTCATTCTTATCTCAAAGAAAGGGAACATAAATAAATGTGAAAATTATCGTATAATTAGTCTCATCTGTCAACCCTAGTAAATGTGTGACTTCTCAAGGTCACCCAAGGACGAATCCGATGTGCTATCGAAATAGTACTTGATCAGAGCCGACAGAAGCACAGTTGAACAAGTATGAAACCTCAGAATTCTATGTGAAAAGTATACACTGAAAAGGACAAGACTGTATCACAACTTCATCGATTTTAAGAAAGCATTCGACCGTGTTTGGCACGAGGCCCTTTGGGTAATAATGAGAAAACATGGCATTGATAAGAACATAGTTAGTCATTGAATCTCTTTACGATAAATCGCAGAGTGCAGTGCAAGTGGGAGCAAACCATTGTGACTATGTTGGTGTCCGACAGAGATACATCCAAACTTGTTCAATCTCTATTTGAAATAAATTATGAGAAGAGCGCTTGATGGTTTCGATGGCACAGTCACAATTAATGGTCAGGAAATTAACAATCTACGGTTCGAGATGTCATCGATTGATCATTGGCATTGTTGAAGAACTAAAGAAGTTGACTAGAAGACTTGATGAAACTGCCCGAATGTTTTGTATGGATATAAGCGCATAAAGTACACAGATCGGCGGACCAACATGTCAGTAATGGAGGAGGTAGAGAGAAAGGCAGGTCGACAACGCTCCATACTGAACTGGCTCACACAACTAAGGATCGAGATCGGTGGCGGAAGTGTGTGTAAGTGTTGTGCGTCTGAGGACATTATTACTGTTTATGATTATCTATTAATTGAAAATGAGAGTAATTCATTATTTATTGACACGTAAATGATATTATCTCATTTTAGAAATTGTTGATAATAGGAAAATATGGATAGATAGATTGATGGATGAATGAGATAAAACCGAATTAGCAAAATAAATAGTTGCTTATTTATAAACATTTAAATGAAATTCTAATAATTCTAATAATTTGTTAATGCAAAGCCTCCTGCAGGTCTTTAACAAATATTTTTATGCTGAAATACAAAAAATATTCGAAAAATCCCTTCTTCCCCAAAAGCATTGCTGATTGAATTTGAACTGATAAACAAGATTCTTTAGCCCCAGATATATGTATATAATCTAAAATGGCTAAGAATAGGTTATAAGTTTATAACAATAGGTAAATTGTCTTTTTACTATTTTTAAAGAACAACGAGTACCCTGTTGCAAAATTTATATAAAATAGTCTGTATGAATAATTAATATAAGATATAAACTAGTATAATTTTTTTAAAGTAAGAAATATTAACGAAAATTTGTGGTCTTGATGGTTAGTAAATATAAAGTATGATTCTTATGTACAATTTAATTATCAGTTATTATAATATCTATTCTTTACCCTAAGGTATAATAATATGCACAACTTATTTGAGAGGTTACTTAGCCAAAATTACACATACTTTAAATCGTTTTAGAATTAAAAAAAAAATAATAATTTGTTTTTCAGTGCATTACATTGTAATATTCTAAAAAATAAATACAAGGAACTTATAAAATAGATAAACTCAAAAATATGCAAATGTAATTCCATTTAGGATGCTGTTCCCGTACAATTATCCTGAACCAATGCTCCAAGAACTGGTCTAACATTTAGTCGATATAAATATTTTCCTTTCAAAAAGTACAATAAAAACAATTAAATAGAAAGTAAGCGAAAAAAAGTTTGGATACATCCTTAACATTTTCAACGGAGTTATTTTCGCTTATTATAATGATAACATTAAACGTTTATCCATACAAGTTAAGAAGAACTTTCCATATATGTTAAATAACAAACGAGAAATACTTATATCTTGTGTTATATGTATATAAGAATGCCATATTAAAGAAAGACAATTATTCCTTCTTTTACGATATTGAAGTAGGCATATTGTTTTTTAATTATTAGTCAAACTTATCGAGAAACAACACACACACACACATATACATATTATATAATGATTCAGATCACAATAAAAAGACAATAACAAAATAAAAGAATAAACAAAACAATCGCTATTTAGTTTAATTTTGAAATTTAATATTTATTTGTACGTGATACTCACAGTAAAAGCAGCCGCAACGTTGAATATCTGTGCTTTGGTTCCAGCCAGAAACATTGTGCAGATATTACATAGAAAATTAGATATTAATCCAATTTTAACTCAAAGAAGCAACGTATATTCTTATTTATAATCCAATTTTTATTCGCATGAAGATCCCAAAGATATCCCGACTGTTACCTGTTGTGCAATCCATGGTAACAAAAATTAATGACGGATTGTTTTTTAACAACAAAAAACATCATCCCAGAAAAAGAGCGATATTAAAGAGGAGTTAGTTTAGTAAATAATGTCTTTGTTATTAACAGTGATAGGGGGAAATAATCTGATATCTCATCAGTGTTATACTTTCTGTATAAATAAATATATCAACATAATGTCCTCAAGTCATGAATGGCCACTACAGGGCTTTCAATAGTATGTATATATTACCAAAAAATCTTGGTCAATTTATTAAGTTTCGGGGGATGAAATACCGAAGAATTCAAGTGTAGAAATTTAGAGAATTATTTATGCAATAGAGTTGATAATAGATATACTAAACATTCTGAAGGGTGCGAAAGTATGCAGTAGCCATGGGCTAGTACAGTTTATTACGTTTTGGTGTTCTTTAGACAATGCAACTTTTTGAGGTAGCAGATGGCAATTACCACAAAAACAAGGAAGAAAAAATTCAAGAAATGAAGGGGTGCTACTTCCGGACAAGATATATATATATAAATATGGACGAATACGTATAAATGACAATAGCTTGTATAATACGACATGTGCATTACCACATACCTATATAATATATTATGTGTGCGGCAACACTGTCATAACACTTATTGGTATATTCATAAGGTGTCGCAAAACCTTTTATCCAATAAATGCCTAATTATCAGTAAGACCATAATAAAAAATGAAGCTACACTTGACTTCTGTTTACGCCATTGATACGATGGATTTTCATTAAAAAACTTTGCATACAAATATTGCTACATACAGTGTGTTTGTGCATTTCAATGCAGAGCCACATAATAGAACGACTCTAATAGGAGATGTTATACTTTATCGATTATCTTGTAAACATGGAAATGGTTTTCATATATGAAAAAGTGTAAATAGGCAAATAGTCTAAATATAATAGCTTCCATTAAACTACAGATGTATCACACTCCTTATACTTTGTAAAACACCATGTGTGTAGCCAATTAATTAATTAATGCACTATAAAGAAAATATCAAAAATACAAAACAGGACTGGGTCAATATTGATTAATTATTTGTCAATAATTATAACAATATCTATCGCATGAAACTGCAAACAACTCACAATTCAATAAAATTTCGTACAGCTTGCACTCAGAATTTATTTTAAATTATATATTAATTAAATAATTTGCTTAAATTATAATAGAAGAAATATGTATAATATGATAAATATATTAACTACAAAAGTAATTAAATATAGATATAAACTAAAACAAGAGAAGAAATGAAATTTGATGAACATTTACTTTAAATTTAATTTCAAATTATAAACATACAAGAACGTAAATTTTATAAATTTTTCAATTTCTTTGAAGATATATTTATTGTTTTATAATAGTAAAATAAGTCAGATTGCCGGCGATATATTTACATGAAATACAAACTCAGAACTTTACTAAATCTTCCCAAGAATACAAATCAAAATTCTGAAACTTGAAATAATTAAATGTGACAAATGTGGAAGCGTAAAATTCGAAACATCGAAAAAGTAAACACACCATTTTTAGTGCAATAAGCCACGTATACAAAATAAATGTAATTTAGTAAGTAAGAACGTTGTCAAATATTTGTTTATAAAAATAAAAATATAAAATTTTAAATAATATAATATTATTTAAACAAAATTTTGCAACGGTTTCATATTTGACAATTAATTAATTATTAATACGCACATTTTAATATTCTTTTTTATCTACAATGCATTTCAATAAATTATACAAAAAGAGGACTTACAGATTGAAGCCTTGTAACTAGAAGTGTAGTCTGCAACTTCTTGGTACGGGAAACAAACATAAATGACACACGTAGATGAGAATCTGGCTATTTCAGTGCATGGTGCACACGAAAGTCGCTCGACTCTTGAATATGCTAACTCCCTCAAACTCGATATTTTCCATAGAAAAAATGATCATCTAGGAACGAAGTTGGATGTACGGCTATAAACTTTACAACAATACCGTACTCTACACATTTGCGCCAAATGGGACTCGAATAGAGTAACATTTATATAGTCAGAATTTTCCCAATTAGAAGAAGACATCTGGTATTGCAGTAAATCAGAGAGCATTACGGTGCAGAAGAATTAATTATCAGTGTTTTATGGCGTCTACAGCGGGATCTCTTGTTATCTTTCATGTAACATCGTAAGAATATCAATATTATACAAACTAAAAACTTATAGAAGATATTGACTTCCAGCAATGAAAAGGGTGGGGCTTACATACAATTTGTTACACTGGATTATACATAAGTTAATGCGGATCGATTGTTATGCACAATATGCTGGCATATAAAAATTGTATAAGATGTTTGATTTTGAAAAGCTTTATCTAAGACTATTTGAAACATGACTAATAGTAATTACTAATATTTATTATTAAATAGTAATCCATTATAAACTTTCAAATATGTATTGAAATGGGCAATATTTCACAAATGGATAAAATGTCATTTGCACTAATTTATAGATTATTCTTTTGAAAATTTATCGAAATAATCTATTCAATAATTACTATGATTTCTATCTATCAATTTTTTAAAAGGAAATGGAAAGATATTAAAATCTTAATTAAAGCTGTGTCATATTCTGATTTCTTTAAATTATTCCTATTAGAAAGAATAATTGAAAACTACAGTCCAATAAATTCACACTAAACAAATTATTTAATAACAATTATAACATACAATAACATTTCAACTTAATTTAATTGGTAAGAAAATTAATAAATTGATAACGTTTCTAACAGATAAATATTCAAGCAAATTTAAACCAATTAAATAGCATAATGGAAAACATAAAAAAATGTTAAAAGCTGAAAATATGTGACAAATATAAAAATAAATATATATATTAACCTCTAAATTATATACTAAAATATATCAAAACTATTATTTTTTGTGTATAACCCAATTACAATCCATTACAAATATATAGAAAATATACTTTTTAAAATTAATATGTAATTCTGAAAATAAAATATAAATCATATACAAAAGTATTTACAAAATTATTTATGAAACTATTTTAAACATTAGTTAGGTATTAAAAGTTCAGTGCATAAAAAGAATCCTGATATTAGGTACTTACCGAATAACTATTATAAATCTGGGTTTTGCTGTTTTTAGTAAGAAACATTCCAGACTTCTAGCTTTTTAAAAAGAACTATGCTTTCAGCAAAAGCGTCTGTCGCACAAACATTTTGGAATAAAAAAATAACTGGACAGAACTTGCTCCAAAAAATAGAATATATAGAGCATAATACAGAATCGGAAAACTGGAAATATCCAACAGGTAATGAAAGAAATATTCAAAACAACTTTTAAACTTAGTATCCAAAACAATAACCCAGTAAAGACAATAAATCACGCTGATATCAGTGGAATACCATGACATATGAATAAACACTAATTTGCTTATTGGAAGGTTTAAATGGTTCATGTTAATTTAAAGACAATAGATTTATTATGGTAGCAGATGTCCTGCAGAGTACATAATACGCACTTTTCTTGGTCTGTGTGTATTGCAAACCATATGAACACACACTAGAAAAGAATTTTGATTACATATCTAACAAAAATATCTGTAGTCCCAAAAGTTAGATATTTTTATGATATAGCAGCAACAAGTTTTTTTTTTTAAATAAAACCTAAATAGTATAGTATACTAATACTATGAAATAATGAAACAAAGGAATATATATATATATATGAATAGTTTTATTCATAAATTGCTCAGGCAATAAAAGGAAGTTTGTAGGTAAATTAGTGTAATTTGTTTTAATAAAAATGGTAGCTATGCATACGACATGGAGTATACTAAATCATAAGAGAATATTTATAACGAACTATTCTTTCTAAAAGACTATGTTTTTAGTTTTCATGTTAATATCAGATTGAAATGAACTTTATAAGGGTAAGTGGTAATTTGTGAAAAAAAAAATTTAATTAATGAGAAACTTTATATTATAAAATATGCACGTTTGTATATATGTAGATGATGAAATAAAAGAAGAACAGAAATACTGTTAATTAAAAATTATATAAGTGAGACTTTTTAAAAATATAGGATTAAGTGCAATGTTTATTAATAATATGTTTACTGTTTAAACTATAAAAACAAGTAAAAAGTAAATATTTATATTTGTTAACTTACGTTTGCAAAAACTGAATTTACGGAAATTTTTATATTTGCACAAGAAGAAAATAATAATAATAATAATTCAAACTCAAGCACATTGTTTTTAAATTTTAGTTTTTTATAATGAATATTTTGAAAGTTATCTAATATGCGAAAGATGACAAAACTATGATGTACACATCTATAAATCTATGAGAAGTATCTGGACGCCATAGTTATGTAAATAAGCCATTTACAATTTTGAGCGATATTATTATTCTGGAGACTATCCCAAAATCTCAAAACCACTTCTATACTCACAAATATACGCAAAAACACTTACCTTTGGAAAGTAATGAGGAAAAATTTCAACCGAAGGTAAAACATTATCCTTTTGGGGACGGAATAACTTTGGCACAAACATGGTAACTCGACAAAACCAGATCAATCGTTCGGTCTTTCTACTTATATAGTACGATCTGTTTTTATGCAGCTGTAATTTAATCTTTCAATTACAGACAGCCAGAATTGAAAAGTCTATTGTTATTGATTGTAAATAAACAAAATCTGTTCCGTATTTTCAGCGGTTCCAAATTATGATATCAAAAAGTATGAAAGAAACCCCGAATCATTTATAGGAGGAATACAAAATCAATGATGTTGTTTTTTAGTTGTGCTTTTAGCAGGAAGAAGAACTAGATATACAGATATATACCAATAAGGAAACTAGAATCTTCAACTATTTATGTCATAATTCAAGAAACTGTTGTTTTTAGAGAATTCAGGAGTTTACAAATATTATGATATAATGAAGATATGACATTGGGGATCCCCTTGAATTATGGATATTACACGTCAAGAGGTCCCACATGAAGAGGGCTTATAACATGAAAATTATATGTTACCCAGGACACTTAATACGATTTGTTTTACCAAATAACGCCATGTCATTTTTAGTATATGTACGTGTAATGTTATATAATGTTTTATATAATTTTAATACACATTGCAAGTTCAAGAAAAGAGTCAACATATTTGATAATTTGATAGTGAAATATGTATATATATTTATTAACGCTCTTATAGATTAAATACATTTTTTGGATGTATTTTTTCTCTGCATTTTTGGTAGAAAATGAGATAAGCGAGTGGGTGTGTTCTTCCGATTCTTAGATATAATATTAATGTCTCAAAATTGAAATAATTTCAACATAAGTGAACTTGTCCCATTGTACTTCATACAGGCCTACATTTTATACAAATAATACTATTGGAATAATCAATACTGTAATCATTTGTTTAATCTTTTATAAATAAAAAGAAAATACACGATTAACACTGTTTAAAATGAATTAAAAGAGATGAATATAGTGCAGTTCAAATGATCTTAAGATGAAAATGTTTCTTACCTTATCTTTGTCCAAAGACACATTAGGCGAAGAGTTTGGATTTCTGAAACAGAAAATATATTACAAGTTTTTGAAAATTGAAGCTAAAATTTGAGATTGGAAAATGTAAAAGTTTTTTTAATTTCTTTACTAGTTCCCGCTGCAACGGTAAAGTTAATAAAATACATTGTATACATGAATTAATTAATGGTACAATTAATCAAATAAAGATGAAGTTTGAGTATGTCCATACATACTCTGAAACCAAAACTATAATACTTATGTCATAATTATTAATCCATAATACCTTATTAGTTCTAAAAATCAGAAGTTAGGTATCCATATACAATACAACAAAAATTATAAAAAAAACTGAAATGAAATAAACAACATTTTTTCTTTTTTCGACGTATTTGTTTTTGTTTAGGTATTATTCTTTCCTAATTTTACTTCATTTACAAATTTTATCAAATACTTTAAAAATTAATTTATATAAAAAAAACTATTTTTAATTAAATTTAAATAGCACAATTGTAATATTACACTTTAAGAAAACTAAATGTAATATGCTATGAAATACGAATGTACAGGCAGTAATTGGAAATAATCGATAAAAATCTGTAAATGATGCATTATTTATAAATATTGTTAATTTAATTAATAAACAAATTGTACATAATTCGCGTGTTTACAAAAATAGATCATATTATACTCTTAATATCAAATTATATTATCATATTTTTCAAATTTTTTTTAAATTAAAAAGTATATATAAATATACTATATAATACATATTATTATAAAATATATTTTTCGATAGGATAGCCATTGTTTTCTAGTATACTATCTATTTATACATATTAATGTGAATATTAATTATTATCTTTAAAAATATATTGATTGCTGAATTTTCAATTACGAATTAGGAAATAATTTTCTATCCAATAAATCGATAATTATTTTATATTTTTATATTATGTCATAACATTAAATTACATAATCAAAATTGTTCAAATGTTTTGTAATTTGAATATTTCATCAGAAGTTGTTGGAAACTTCTAAATTCAATATTTTAATTGTTTTAAGAATGAGCGAACTAAGCAATTAGGTATGCTTTTAACCAGTTATAGACTTACATTGTATTAGAATCAACTTTTCTGTCCAGTAAATCTTTCGACTGCGAGAGAGTAGCCTGATTGGCTGCCATACCTGAGTCAATAGGAGCCGCCGCTTGTTTGTCCAATGGAAATACAGGAACATTCTCGGAAATTGTGGAATCATGGTCATCCTAAAAAGTAATTCATAATAATATAGCAATTCATTAAAGCAAAACACAAGACAAAACTGTATTTGTTTCCAATAACAATTCTTTCTCAAATTTCACCGAACGTGGTACTAATAAGTTATACAAAGCATGTTATAAAACACTGCGAGGGAATTTTTAGTTAATATTTTGCCAAAGTTTGTCAGCTTTTAAAAAAACGGCTAAGAGAAAAGTATTAATAGAACACAAATGACTGATTTTTTATTTAAAAAAGAAAAAAGAAGACGAATAGCGAGCCAAATATAAATTTAAATACTTGAAACAAACTTATCTAAACAATTATAAATTAAAACTATTTATTTTCGCAATATAATCATAAGTATTTCTTTTATTTCAAGAAAAATATTATAAGAATATTTATAAACCATCTGTTTAAGATTAATGACATTGAATTAAAATTAAATTTGTTTAAATCAAATCACGTAACGTATCTCCGTGATACACTGCATAATACATATTAGTCCGGATTTAATAATCGTACTTACAAATGATATAAAAAATACACCAAATATGTAAAATACTGAATAAACGAAACTACAACTGCATTAACAGAGGGAATATTGTGACTGTTGAGTCGAGCTGTAGACTTACATCCTTATTGGACAACGTGGCAGTGGCCTCCTTTTCCTTCTTCTGATTGGCTGACGATGACTGACGCTTGGACGATGAAGCATTGCTCTGATTATCACAGCACATAGAAGAACAAACGAGTTGAACTATGGTTTAATAGTAGTAGAAAAGGTGAAACTATGAAATCAATAAACAATTTATGAAAATTTAACATATTATATTCGAAAAAAAATTAAGTGGTTTATTCCATACGGACATAGAAAAGAAAATTGCCGTCATTTTCACAACATTTATTTTAATTCACTGTACACAGCTGCATTACCTATACATTTGTTTAAATTGATTAGATATATAATTTTATAGATAATTATACTAATATATCTGATTATGATTCTCTTAGACAACTACGCATGAGTCTTTCCACCTAGTTATATTTCTATTGGCTAACTTTCCGTATTCAATAGTTTAAAATTCCTTACAAATTGATAAGTCTATATTATGTTATCTGTTTTTCCAATATGAAAACACGTGATCATGAATAAATGAGTTCTCGTATTTATCATGCATGATGTACATAGTGTGACCTGACGGTAGAGTTGGGAATAGTTTTAGAATTATGCAAAGTAAGGCAACTTGTGAGAGAGCTTTTAAATTCGAAAGATTTCTTGGGTGTTTTCTGTAAGAAAACATAGAAGAGATAGATAGTCAACAACAAATATTTTGAGGAATGTGAAAAAAGAGAAATCTACAATTATGGTGTCCGAGATTAAAATAATCGGAGGTTGAATGCATGATTATCTTATTTGGTGAGTTGGAACAATGAGCACAACATGTTCGGCAACAACATCCGACATACTTACCTTGTTGGCACTTTCCTCTTCGATCGGAGATAGAATATCTTTGTCATCCTCTTCGCCGATAACTTGCAGTGCCAATTTTGAGGTGTTTTCTGCCACAGAGTCCTGACATGTTGTTCAGATTTCGAAGAATGGGAGAAAAAAAGAGGAGAATCCAAATCATTTATTAAGTAAAGCAATAATTCCAAAGTAAGATAATTCTATTATACATCTAATTAAAAAAATTAATACTTCACTTCGAAGTGGCGATATATTGCACCTGGAAATACATGTCACAGATTTAGAAAAAAATGTTGGGACTTCTGAGGGTCGTATATACTATAAAACAATCAGATTTATGACAGTTTCATTACAAATTTATAAAAATAATTAATCTAAACGCTTTTTGCATTGAAATATTCTTAGCTGAGATAGTAAATTGGATTCAACATTTTCACATTCAAATGAAATTGTGAAAAATCAGAAACTGCAACACAAATAAATACATCAGAATTCAAATCTATGAAAAACAAGAAAAGGAATAAAATATGTATATACACAAAGTGCATTGAAAGTTTATAAAATAAATCTACATGTGAATGAAATCCAAATTACTTAAAATGACAAGTTTTCTATAAAATATTTAAAAGAATACAATTATATCTTAATATGAATCATACGGATAATAGAACCACAAATCGATATTTTGAATCAATACGTATTATATTGTGTAAATCGTGTGAAAATGAAAGCCAGACAGACAGACAGTCACACGATGAGAAAGACACACTCGATTACCAAAGAAGGAGTACGTTCTGCAGAGGGTGGAACTATAGGAGTGGTATCGAGAGGGAGGTCAGCTGGTCTATCATCTGGATCAAGGTCATCCTCATCACCTCCTGGTTCTCCGCCAGTGACACCTCCATCACCACTCAGACCAGCCTTATCAGGCTCATCATCAGCTCCAACACTGTTGAGACGCTGTGTTGCCACTGTCTGTGACTCATCGTCGTCATCGGAGCTTTCATAGATTGGCGGCTGGTTACATACAGCAAATTGTTGTAAATTCAATAACTATATTCATTTGATATTCCTCGTAAATGAGAACCTCTTTTTAAACCTGTCTTATTTTTAATTGTATAGTAATGCATAGATACTAAGAGGATGATACAAAGTGTAAATGTTATGGTTAAAATGAGATTGGTTATAAATATGGCTTAAAAAGTTTACAGTGTAATTTTTATATTAAAAAATAGAAACGTAGTATTTTCATATTACAAGTGCACGAATAAAAATAAAGAATAAACACTAAATTATCAAAAAGAATCGGCACCCTTAAATTTTGCTTGTGTATGAGATAATATATACAATATAACATTAGACTTATCTTGTAATAGAAAAAAGTGTTTATATATCATAATTTACAAACTCCGGCTGGTATCACCATTTGTTTCAACAGTCCTTATTCTTCTTGGAATACTGGAGACAAAGTTGTTAATGAACTCCTGGGCGTTGCATTCTCGGATTCTATTTAAAGATCACTTAAATGCCTGAGATTCTCGGGTTTTATATCTTGAAAAACCTCCTGACCAAGATCCCAAACGTGGGATTATTCAATGGGATTCAAGTCAGGCGACCTTGAAGTTATTAGTAAAGAATTCTTGAAACATTTCTGATTGATGAGTTGGAGTAATAATGAAGCATTATTCGATAAATAATAATCCTCAAGGAATCCACTAATCACTCCACAGTAGTTTCAGCCATCGACAGTTTGGTTAAACACATGAAGAACTGTACGACCATCATGCCAAATATCACCCAAAACATGTACAGACACTTCACCACCTTGGACAGATCTCTCTATAGTTATTTCTTCTATATACCCTTATTTTGCTATCGTTTACCAGAAGTCTAAATCTGTACTCATCGCTCCATGCAACACGATTAAGTCGGTTGATAGCCGAGAAACATGAATCCAGGGATGGTTGCGCACATTGTTGCTTTGACACATTTTAACACATTTGCTATTTGGATTTTTGACACATAGGCTGCACAAAGGTTGCATTTTGATTAACAATGCCCTTATTGTAACATAATTACACACTAAAAGATATAAAGATTTTTTAAATATAGTAATACTATAGATCACTGTTTCATAACTGGAGACGAATTTTCTGTTTTACAGTTTGAATTTTCGGAATGTCAGGGAGAAAATTTATCTTGATATCATAAACAATAATTATGCTGTTCGCTTTCCACAATTCAGTTGCCCATTGTCACATTTGTGGGGGAAAAGCAAGTGCAGAAATCTGATTAAAATCTAATTATTTTTATGACTATGGTTTGATTAAAAGTTTACAATATTACACATTTTTTACTATGTAAAACCTTAATACCATTAAAAATGGTTTTGGAACTTACAGAATTAAAAAAAATAGGGACATATAGATTTGATGGTCAATAAGGGGAAATTACTACTATAAAGGTTAAGAAACAGTGCTATCGATGGAAAATACATATAACTTCTAATTTATTAATACTATAACTATAAAAATATCATGGTATAAGCCTCTTAAATTATACACAAATAATATAAGATACATGTTTTTTCCTTCAGTTTGCTAGAAGTGAATTATTTACTTCTATCCAATTTAATCACGATTGGAAATAAACCATGTTAAAGTGTTGTACTTTGCTTCGTATTATTACCATCATCATCCCTGGCTTCCTCTTCAAAAGTCCTCTATTTTAAAATCATGTGTCAAAATGGTATACTTTATTCATTATTAAAATAAATTCATAGCATTATTAAGCTTTGAAACATTTTGACATGGATTTAAAAAAAGATTTATTTTGACACATTTTTTTAGGAAATCGTTTTGACACATCAGACCGCCTCTGTGAATTCGGCACAACTGATATCGATGGACTTGGTTCTGAGATAAAGTAAATAGTTTGAGCAAACTTGACAGTTTGTTGTTTATAGGGTCTTCCTGTGGCTCTTTGTAAAATTGTATCCTGCTCTTCAAATTCTGTCAACAATAATTGTCCTACAGGATGATCTAGCAATACCAAGAGTTATAAAAACCAATCAAATCGATTTACCATATTTTAGCATGCCAACAGCGACCAACTACACAAAGAATTGTAATTAATGAATAAAAGGAATAGAACAGGTACTAATGTAAAACAACATGATATAAGTGATAGAAAATAACCTACATAATTAACTAGTATTTATACTAGAGTTGCCATAATCAGTGTACAGCAAATAGAACACGACCCACAGATATCGATTGGCATAGTAGTATTATTGTGTCTGCTCTGCAGTTTATTATACTGTAGTTGGTTAGCTATTTAGTAAATAATTAACAATAACACTGTACAGTAAAATACAGAATTTATCTAGGGTGGCGATTCTTTTTGAAACTTAATGTATATATCTTGTTTATTTATGTGTCATATTGTAATTGCAAAATATAGGGTTATATATTATGAAAGCCACTGAAAACTTAATGTAAACATCCATTCATGTATCGTATAACAAATTAAGTTAATTGGTAAAAATTGGTACATTACTTGACAAATGAGTGTATCCATAACAGTTGAATATATTGTTTATACATTTAAAAAATATGCAAACTAATCCACTAGATTAATTTACCTAGCAGTAAAAATAAACTGAATGAACGTTAGTCATTTTATAGACAGAATGTAATTAAATATTAGTACTGGATACAGGGTGTCAACACTACTTAACCAAAAAAATTCACGCACAGAAGTCAAAATTCACGTACATATTTTGGTAAAGAAATTGACAATATATTACATATATACATTTTAAAAATATACATAATATATATATCAACATGAAGTAAAAACATTCTACCTAATGACAGCTCAGCAAGCCAAGGTCGCTTGTCTCCCTGCATTCCTAATGAATGTGCTTAGCTACCAAAAAAAAACACTTTCAGATTGAGGATTTTATAGATTTTAAATAAAAGATACAAAGTTATATTCAAGCGCTATCAACATTTTTCATATTAAGATTGAAATTAGAAGTATTTATTAAAAAAAAACTTACTAAAAAATACTTAAATTACTTACTTATTCAAATTCGTGTACAATTCACTTACATTTTATCTTTTTATCAAAATTCGTGTATATTCATGTACATACGTGAATTTTGTGTACATGTGGACACCCTGCTATTTGGTCTAACCAATTAGCAATGGGTCAGACTAAATAGAATATCTTAGAAAATGCTTTCATTTGTTTACATTCAGCTTTGAATTTTTTATGTAGTTGTCAAAATGACCATATGAACTTTCTAGGGGTATCACTTCATTGAGCTAATATTATAAAAAATATTGAATAAATGAAATACGGTTTTATATTCTCTATATTCTGCATTGATTATAGCATAAATATCATTGAGTATCAATTAATTGTGAAATATAAAAAAATAAACAGCTGCACAGTCTTTCTAGTGTTAATACCTTTTTTCACAGACTCTTTTGTAAAACTAATCATAATGGCAAAACACATGAGTTATTTATTTCCCATTTTTCATTGTATCTAAAATTTTTAAACATTAATTATAAAAGTAACAATATTATGTGACTTAATATATGCATTAATTGTATCTGATATATTTTATTTGCATATAACATAATATTTTGTAAAATTTTATAAAAACTTAAAGGAAAGATCATAGAAACGTAAATAAATAAATTTATTAGACAAAGCAATATTCACACAACAAAGCCACTCATAAAAGTATTGTTACATAAACTCAATATATTACAGTGTTGATAATAAGTAAGTAGGTTGAAGACATAATAAAACCATATATGGACATATTAAAGTATTCTACAAAAGATTTAGTAAAGCAGTATACAGCCTCCTACATGTTATTTACTATTGAAATACAGAGGATTAAAGCATATATTAATGTATGGCTGTTGATTTCATGGTATTTATTAAGCTTTTACTCATGATCAACTATTGGCTCATTCACCACCTCTATAAAAAAGTGCATTTTTCAATGTTTCTGAGGTTTTCTGTTATTATAATTGCTAATAACCTTTGTATTAGCTTAACTTTGCACAGACAATAAATATTTTGAATAAATATTTCATTTTACTAGTCATCAATCATTAGGATTATTGTATTCTAAAGAAAGGCAAAGTGAGACTCAGTACTTTGTTGATCCAACATGAGCTTGGATGATGGCTTAAATCCGCTGAGGTATGGAGTGAAGTAGATGATGGATCAAGTCCTGAAGAACCTGATGCCAAACATGCTGAACAGTCACTCACAGACAATCCATTCCATGCACTGAGACCTTGTCCGTCTCATGCCAGAGGTTTTTAAAGGGGTTGAGATATGAGAGTGTTGATCTGGTGAAAGCCAAGGAATTTCTGGGTCCAACGAACTAAATGGGCCGTGTGGCATTATCCTGCTGGAATGTGAGTTCATTTACAGGTAGGTTAAGTGGAAGTAAGGGCTGCTCTAGAAGGTCACAGAAACTGCACAATCAGGGTGCCTGAATCCTGGCAAGTGGACAGGAACCTTGATGAAAAATTTGTCTTGGGTTCCCGCTGGCCTTGCAAACAAGGAGCCGATCTACTGTGGGAGTAGTCTTGTATGGCCCACGAGGTCTAGGATAGTCCTCCACTGACTCGGTAGCTCGGTATTTCACCAACAACCTTTGGATGGTCCACACCAAAACGACCTGTTGACTACTCTACTTAGAAGCCTGCATCATTGTGAAGGGCGATCACTTGAGCACACTACTGGTTAGACATATGAGGCATATTTCAAATGTTTTGTATTAACAAATTAGTGTTGATAGAACCCAAAATTCAATTCATACCCTGCTGATAGAATAAAATGGCATAATCATTAGCCAATCCCAAGCTGTATTTAACTATTATGTCCATGTTACATCACACACATCTCTCTCCTTTTGATAAAGAGAGTGTGTTTAGTAATTAATCTGTCTCTCCTAATCTGTGCAAGCCTATGTAATATTATGCTATAAAATAGCTGACTAAGCAGATAAATGCATCCTGTGATACAGATTTTTTTTTGCATTTGGGTTGACTTTGTGGCTATCTGATGATGCAATTGCTCCAAAATATTGATTGTATGTTTTAAGTTATTCTAATACAAAAGCTTTTAGCAATTATAAAAACAAACAATTTAAAAATTGACAAAATGAACTTTTTATGCTAATGCAAAAGTTATTAGTAGTTATAAAAACAGGCAACTCAAAAACATTAAAAATGCACTTTTTTGTAGGAGTGGTGTTATTCATGGTTGGGGTTCTATATATATATTTATAGTAATATGTAACTAAAAAAATTACTTTTTTGGTAATAACACTAAGCTAATATTAATGCTTTATTAATTAAGGTAATATATAATGTTTCAAATTATGTTCAACTGGCTATGTAATTTAAAATGAAGGATTGCTATGAACACTTCCTTTTAGTTTGGCATTATTTAACATTCGATCCTAAAGGCTTTTTATTCTTACACATGTACATGCACATGCTCATATAGTCATACCTATATCAGATTATTTCACTCTG
>JAYRBW010032770.1:0-12066 GCA_036023295.1 Invenusta paracnida | reverse complement strand
AGATATGTTACCTATATCCCCATGGTCGGCTAAGCGATTTCCATATGACGGATATATCCGTCATTGGTAGGGAACGGTAGGGATTGGTAGGGAACTTATTTTATAATAAATCGTTACATAAATTATAATTTCATTAATTTTTGTATTAGACATCTTTATTTATGCTTAATAATAATTCTATATATGAGACGTACCTTAACATTTTCTGACATCATTACCATATATAGCATTGCTGGACAGATAATATTTAATCATATTTTAGCTATAAGACATACACTTTTACACTTGAATGGATATGGATAGCAACTATTTGGACGTATTTATTAACAAGAATCGTATTTTTGTGACTTATTAATTAATATGTACGCATACAGTTTGCAATATTGAAGTACACAGGTATATAGATAAAGTTATTGACTTTAAATGATATCAAATATATTTGTATATACGCATATGGATGCTTTCGCTCAAAATAATCAGTTTTATGAATGGAACAAGTATTATTTTATATACAAATAAGCGGCCCCACTATTTTTAGATTTTCTCTGCTAGCTGATATTTAAATTGATTATACACGTAATAAGACATCTCACGTATTATAAATATCTACGGTTCCATAAATTGGACTTCTCGGCGTGTGGAAATATAAGCAAGTCATCAAATAAAGTATAATTATCTCAGTGAATGAGCAAACTGTAGGCTGTGATTCGCTATAAACGTTTTTTATTTATTTTCTCTACCTAATGTTTAAAAGTAAGTGAAACAAAATAAATATCCCGCAATAAGACGGTATTTAAAATATTATTTTTATCTTCTACTTTGAATTTCAATCTATTTAAAATATATATAATACATTTTTACTAGGACAAATGTGAGGTAAAGAGCAAGAATCGTCTTAACTTGAAGAGCCCCTCCAAATTCCTAAGAAGTTACACAAATGATTTTTAATTTAATATAAACAAAGCTAATCTCCTTAAATTAAACAAGAATAAGTGTGAATAAAACGTTATTTAATCATTATTAATATTACTAATTATTTTAAAGTTGGAGAATCTCTTCGCGTTAGTTCGGTTTTCCACATTAAATCTATAAAAAAAACTACCCATAAAACGTTTTTATATATATATTAAAAAAATTCAAAATCCGTACAAATATATACAATTTCTTGAAAAATATGTGGTTACATAATAAAATGTATTCTAAGTTTTAAAAAATGTGTTTGCCTTATGGACAACTTATAAATGTCGACTTATAAATTTAATATATTTTAATTATAATTATATCCTCTATAACTATACTATTTGGTATTTACTATATATACTACATAATTCATGAAAGTAAGGAGACAAATTATTATATTAGGTATATTTACACTAAACAGTTATAAACATAAACGCAACAAGTATGTGTTACTGTACAACACTGCAAATGTAATAGAAAGTAGTAAAAAATGTCCGTTCAATATATTTTAAATATCTGGTCTTTCAGGCGGTGGTCCACAGGGCTGTAACATCTTCTCCATCAAATTGAAACGAACACGTGCCTTTGACTCATTCTCTGCAATGGCGAAAAAATTCATCATGTCAAAGTGTCCCATGTAGGAGGCACAACTGTCTCTGTGTTGATTTGTGACCCATTCCCATTTTGTGGTATCTGCATGTCCCGTACCTAAAATGAAAAATAAATGTATCGAATAATTAATGATAAAATTTAAAATATAACATATTATAAACTTGTTATTAATGATAGTGAAGCAACTATTTTTATTAATATGACATATTTTTACAATACAAAAACCTACTTTTCATTTGACTTTCTCAAAACTAGTTAACATTGACAATCATGACTTTTTTTACATTTTGCATTTCTAATATATACGATTTTTGGTATACGACTTTTCAAACACGACTAGTTGAATACGATTTTAAAATTTTTCTTATTTTTATGTACGACTTTTTAAATACACCTATTTGAATACGACTTTTTGAATACGACTTTTTGAATACATCTATTTTATGTACGACTTTTTGCTATGCACTCAATTAATTCGCATATTGGGATATCGCCATGACGGTAAGTATATTATTATTTAGTAATATTGGCAACGCTTATTGCAATAATTGAAGTACAATTAAAAATGTCAAATTATTAAACATAGAGTAATGGTACATCGAGTTCCAGCTCTTGCTTGCATATTTCTTACACTGTCAATTATTGACAACAGAAAATTGTTGTATTTCAATAGTTTCGACAATAAGTAGTCATAGCTATTATTTTAAGATATTATTATTCATTTTAGCAACTTCTATTTAGCAGATTATTTACTAAATGTATCTTAAAACTTGTTTAATCCATTACATTTATAAATAAAAAGATTATAGAACGTTTACTATTTCAGAGATTTTTAAGGCATTATTACTAATTTAAATAATCTAGTTTCATTTAATTTATTACTTAAAAATTTGTATTTCATTTTGTTCAAGTTTAATTTATATGTTGTCATTGGTTTAACCCTTTCCTGACGGGCGTATCAAACCTTGATACCGTAAAACTATTTTTGCAATATATTGTAGGCTACTTTATTACTAATATTGGTAAAGCATACGCACATATATTTATATAGAATTTTACTTTATATATCTAAATATAAAAAATTTCTATCTACTTTTTATATTAATCACTTTATATCTATTTATTTATCTACTCATTTTATAACGTCCGAATCCACTTTGTTTTCTAGAAATCCATTCACTATGAAATATTTTTTATTAATAAGATACCCAGACAGTTTTAATTCATATTTATATTAAAATAAACAATACTTTCTTAGAATATATATTCTGTTTATAATCCAATATATTGTAATTGCTCATGTTTTTGGCATTAAAATTTATACAGTATATTTGTTGTATATTTGTCAAATTGCTTTGTTGCTCAAACAGAGTGCTAGTTTCAATACCATCATCAGTGGTTTCAATCCATAATCCAAACTGCAATAAAATTAGTGGTTTTTATACAAATATAAATAGTAATAAGTACAGGATGACCCATACCATTTATTCCTCACTTGGTGTGACGATGTTACTGTGTACATTTTGTTTAAATGTTTTTAATCATTGGGGGGTTATTTCTTCAGTATACTACCGGCGTAGAGTAATGGACCGAATTGTGTTAATTCAACTAATTTTAAACTAACGATCCATTAAACGAATTTTTTTGCTGAAACGTATGTAAATTTGTTCAATTGATTTTTGTTTATTTGTTTTGTTTTTTATGATACATACGTTCTAATTTTTAGCTTCTAGGCCGTCGACTATCAGCGAATAACTTCCCATCGGGAGTTGTCAACACTGGCCGTCAGGCAAAACTCGACCAGACCAGCCTGTCCAAGGCGATGACGCACTCTGTGGACACAGAAAATTTACATTACCTCAACAACTGCAATGAGACCATGCAGAGTAATATTTAACTTTTTGTTTATATTTGTTAGCTTTCAATAATAATTCTATATAATAATCATATCTCCTAAACATTTTAATATAACATCAGTTTTAAATCGTTCTTATTTTAAACGTTTGGACATTCCAAGTCAGTATTCTAAGACATCATTGGGTTTTTGCAAATAATATATTCGTGAGCATTCCAAAAAGCCATTTTTTATTTTAGAAATAATGTCATTTCACTAACGAAAATTAGTCTTACGTTTAATATGTTACTCAGTAAAATATATAAATAAAATAGTGTCATAACTTAGTTTATCAAGTTATTCTAGATTTATAAGGATTATAATTTGTTATCATTATTGTAAACTAATAAATGCCATCATGTACTTAAAGCAGGTTACATTTTTCTGAGAAAAATAAACTAGTTTTCAATACAGTAGAAGTTTTTATTTAAAGTTTAAAACCGAACCTTTTATTTTTCATGACATAGTTTGTAGGTAAGTGTGAAAGGATACAATTTTATTTTAAAATATTCAATTTGTTGGTAAATTGAATTCGGTGGGGATGTGGAGGATCCAAGAATCGCTGGGGAATCTCTGGTTTTCCTATTTGTTGGATTTAAGTTGAAGTGGAAGTTCCCAATTGGATATTTTAATTTTCTATTTTATTGTTTTCATCATTGAATTGTATTTCCATTTGTTCAATGTCCCTGTTTGTTCAAAAGTGTCCTTCAATTGAACTTGAATTTTATATTTTATAAACATGTCTAGTTTTTTTACATAACTCAAAGGTAGTTGTACCTTTTTGTCTTTGACTTATATCCATATATAAAGACGATAGTTTTTTTAGTATGGAGGATTTTTTTTTGCAACAAAATATCTAAAACACACTCTTTCTTGTAGTTTTGATAGAACTTGTCATTGGTTAGACTGTCCAAATAACCAAAGCTGTATTGTTTGTGGGGTTAATTTTAATGACTGGTACAATGGTCAACAGATATGCATTTGATAAATGGTGGTGTAGGTATTAAGTTGGCAAACTGTCAATATTATTCATTACTTTTTCTCCATGAATTATATATTACATATTTTAGGTACTACTAAAAAAGAACAGAAATTAATATATAAAAATACCGCTTTAAAAAGGATTAAAGGTCAAAAAAATTAAACATAAAAAGTACAAATATTATATATTTGTGAAAAATTATTAAAGTAATGAAACCATGGTTAACTAACATAACTCGGACTTTCATTTTGACTATTTCTTGACTATTTCTCGAATACCAAAAATATGAGTTAGTAAAAACATTTTTTTGTATTGCCGATCATGTTGCGGCAGAAAAGCAGCACAGCTTCATTGTGTCAGCCCTTTCCCTGGCTCATGAACACAAGGCTGATGTCTGTGCAGTCATCACACAGTTAAAAATAATATGCGTACATGAGTGATGACACACATGTCATGTGGGTATTTCACAAAATGACATTAGAATATATTGGTTTGTCAAATGTTGCTTTATTAATTGTCTAACTGACATTGAAAATTAAAATGTGTAGGTTGTCTAACTATTCTTCTTAACAGTTACGTGTTGTCATTTCTGGAAACGCAAAGGTTGTCTAGATGCCACCTTTTGCTGACACAAATGTCATTTATGGGAACAATATATAATAATATTATAAAATATGGAATTTCTTTCTTAGCTGATAATGGAATATCTAATGTAATAATGTAATAATAATAAATTTGAAATAATTGTTAGTAGTAATTAAAGCTGTATAATTGGACATTTTCCAGAGATCAAGTGGATATAGGTTGAAAATAACTGGAAATACGGGGATCTCTAGAAAACGAAACTGTAACCGAAATTGATTTAATTAAATTTATATATACATATATATAAGGATGCATCGTTGATATTGAATTCATTTTTTTTAATACGATTGGCCTCCTGCAAATTATGAAGTGTTTTATTAAATTAGACAACACATCAGTGAATATACCAAAGCTTCAAATTAGTGCACATCGGGTCTACAAATCTGGTAGTTGAGTAAGCAACATAGCCTCTGTGTTGACTGAATCAGGCGGCAATGTATATTTAATATAGGTGTAAGAATCCAAGTGTGGCTATCTTGACGGAAAACGTACATTTATTTATAATTCCAATTCAGAGACCATATCCAAGCTTGCTGAGCTGGAGATTTTACTGCATGAGAAGTTTCATCAATGGGCGCAGCTAAGGAGGTGCCAAAACCAATCCATGCATCTCTATGCAATCCTGATTTCTGTTTGAGGCCTAGCGGTAAAGGTCAAATTCTCTGGCTAAAACCTTCATTGGACGTACGATTCTTGGATGCACAAGGGGAACAAATGGAATAAAAACGGCTGGGATTGGGTCGTTACCAATTATTGATTCGTGCATCAATGATTTATCTTGGACAACATGGAGATAGCGACTATGCTGCGTGTGGTCGTTTCTCCAGTGTCGCTATGAAGAAAAAGATGTTGACATTGACATCTGGACAACATATCAGCTCGATTTTGGACTACCAATCTCTGACGTTGTGGCTACTACTTCTACTACTACAGCACAGTCAAACTCCTCCAAAGCTGTTCAATGCTGGAAAGCTGTTGACTGGCATGGTGTCAATTACCATGTATTGGAGAGTCCAGCACTTTGAAATAATTTAAATATAATGATATAATAAAATATTGGGTTAATTTTAATCTTTTGATGTAAAGATTATACTACCAATACAACCAAAATTGGTGAGTGATATATATTTACTATACTATACAATAATTTAAATAAACGTACATTATAATCCAAAGCAAGTAGATATCTCTATTGATAAGTAAAATTCAATGTCCAAATTTTAAACTAATCCATTATAATTCGAAAGCAATAATACATAGTTTGCAATCACAGAAGTATTAAATAAAATAATATGAATGGTAATTCATCAATCAATAAAAAAACAGTCCACATTCATTATCACATTTCAATAAATAAATTTAACGTCTCTACTCATCATATATACCTTGAATATATAACAAAAATCGATAGAATCTCATTGTTTCGTTTTCAGAGATCCCCGTATTTCCAGAAATAGAAGTATTCGTTTCCATGGCTATTTCCAGATATACAATATATATATATATACCTGTATTTCTGAACATTTTTCCAATTATACAATAAACATTACAACTAGCAGATTTCTCTGAATGTCATAGTAGCTATGTATTGAAAAAAAAACCATTAATGGTTCTCGAGGTTTCATGGAGTTAAGTACCAATGGACATTGAATACTAAACTATGCACACATAAACAGCAAGAAACACTCAAGGAATAAGTCACTTTTGATTTCTTTTTTGGAATTTTGGGCAAGAGAGTCACACATTATGCCTACAATCATCTCTTCAATGCGGAGGACTCTTCAGCTGCCGTTTTGAGGGCCTTCTCCATTGCCTTTCTCCCTATCATGTCTTTCAAATTGCTAACAAATTCATTTCTTTTGTTCATAACATTGACTCCTGTATTTTTAGAGAACCATCAGTATTCACACTTCTTGTTACAATTGCCATTTTACATCTGATTTGTATTATGAAGCACTAAAAAACACTGACTTTAAGCTGTCATTAACATTTTCCTTAACAAAAGGCAGTAATGCAAACATCATCAGGGAAGTAGTTTATTTCTAAATCTTGTGGCAATTTGGCAATCGCCAAACATAACAGCAGAAACTAGCCACATTATATTTGCTTTAGAAACCCTTGCTTGTTTCAACAGTATGTAGAAGCCACCAAAGCTCAGCTGTCATTGCTTTATTTTCCAAACTGCTTTTATTACCACAATTTTCCCTTTTTGGTTGGAAAAAATGTACAACACTTTGTACAACACTAATCCAAGTATCGCATTTAACTTCTATAAATGAAATGTTGTTTTGCCGTGTTGTTTCACCATTGATAATTCCCCCAAAAGGAAATAAACTCTGGTTGATAAATAAATAAATCACTATCTTTCCAAGCTTTTCGATGTTCAAAATGGTCATTATTACCAGCTTATAATATTGTATTTGTGATGATGAAAATATAGCATAGATACTCATATTATCACATATTGCAGGCAACAGTCCAAATATCACAGGGCGATAAATATTGCAGCTTATCACAACACTGGAATAGGTAAGTACATCATAGAATTTAAATATATTCATCTTTTGTATAATTGTAACATTTGTTTCACTCTATTTTAATGATACATATATATATATTTCTTAAATTGTTACATAACAATAATTTTAATAACTTATTTCATTTAAAATCAATGAGAATCCTTTATGATAAGCATTTATAGACTCTATAGATATAGTCTATCTTATATAACTATATTAGTTACATTATTACATTACATTTATACTATGGAATGTACAGGTATGGAATACTACCAGGTAGAGTAAAGCAAACATTACAATTATATAATAGATAAATATATTTCAATTATATGGTGTAGGTACTTACCCATTGATTCAAACTAATCAATTTGTTTAGAAAATTATTCTAAAATATAAAAAATGTTAAACTCTGAATAAGCATTTATCACTACTGTAGCTAATTTCATAGATCGTTAAAACAAAAATGAGCAGTGGAAGCAAATAATTGCAAATTGTGATATTAAATTAAAACATCGCCATGCCATTAAGTATAATTATACACAATATAAACGCCGCCACTATAATTTTTGATAAAATATTTGTTGCCTTAAAATCAACAACAATTATTTACAATTAATTCAAAACAGTAATTTAAAACATAGTAATAATGTTTTCAATGCATAATTTAGAGCATTTGGCACATTTGGCACATTTCTCACAATCTACATAGCATATAGCAGCCAAGCTCAGTTCTTCCAGTATCGATTGAAAATTGGACTCATTATGTTGTGACACTAAGCTTCATACTATGCAATCAATTCATGTGTTGTGCACGTTATTCCAATTAGCAGACAATGAAAATTGCTCTATTGCACTTAACAGGGAAGGAATATCACAGTAAAAGTGGATGTGTGTTCAGCATGGTGTCCAAGCCAGTGCAACCACTGTGAAGTGTTGGTTGAGGATTATTGGACTCTATGGGAGGATTGCAAAGCGAAAACCACTCCTTACAGCACGTCATCAAGCTACTCATCTTGCATGAGCCCAGCAGCATCAACACTGGACTCTGAAACAATGGTGTCGCTGCATCTTCATGGATGAGAGTTCCCTGCACTTGGTTAACTCTTGGCAGAGGAGGTACATCAGACACTGAGGAGGAACAGCCATGCAGCCTCAACATATTGCTTGGACATATATGTCATACATATTATGTCTATTTATTAAATTATAATTTATATAAAATGTGTGTATAATGAAATTCAAGAAATATATTATAAAAAATATATATTGCTCAGCACTGAGCACTGTGGGGATCAAACCAGCTACCTTTTGCATAGTAGTTTGCTGCCTTACCCACTGAGATACTTGTGAGGTTATTGACTTGTGGTCACATATAACATATATATTAGATGTCATATTATGTCATACAATTGATGTTACACATTAGCAGAAGCAGAAGCAGTGGATTTATTAGAGATGACAAATGGGGAATTTGGCAATACAAGCATAGATGTACATATTTTTTTGCCACCTGATGCCACTGCCATGAGTGATAAAGACCTGGACAATAGTGATATGGCTGATGACACACCAATTGCTAATAATGTTATGGGAATGATTGAAAATATACAGAAAATACTACTAATGCATTAGATGAACTTCCTCAGACAAAACAAGTCACCAAGAAAAAAATGAATGGGACAGTGAACTGGAATAAACCATCAAGGATTGAGTACATTCAACTCAGCCACATGATAATCAACAAAAATTGAATGTTCTTGAAGATGTGCTCAGAAACTGCTTGGAAATGAAATTTTTGAAAAGCTGTTTGACAAAGAAATTATTTATTGTATACACTAATAAACCCTTTTACGAGTGTATAACACTGAAACACTTTATATTGGATTTTTATGTTTCTATGGATATTATCAGTTACCAAGAGAAAAAATGTATTTAAATTATTTAAATTTATTATTAATCATTATTATTATATGTATAAAACTCAGAAGATATAGGAATTCCATTAGTTTGTTAGGCCTTTTCAAGAATTGAGTATATAACATCAAGCAAAAAATTCATTTGGCTAATAATCAAGAACTTGTGGTGATAACATTTTCAAAATCAGACAAATTAAGGAATTATTGAATATAAAGTTTCCAAAATTCAACATTTTTTTCAATTGATGAGGCAATGGTTCCTAATTTTTGAAGACATAGTGCCAAACTGTTTATTCAAAGAAACCAGAGAGATTTGGTTTTAAACTTTGGTGTTTATATAGTTTAACTAGCTATCTTTTTCATTGTCTTCATTATTCTGGTAAGAGTCAATATTTTAAACCAACATTAGGATTAGGAGCTTATGCTGTAAAAAAACTTCTGCATGTTAGTTGTGGTCAAACCTGCCAATCATGCCATTTTCTTTGATAACTTTTTGACATCTCACAAGCTATTGCCTCAATTGCATGAAGGATTCTTTCCTACCTAAACTGTCCATAAAGATTGTGTGAATCAATGTTATTTGAAAGATTCCAAAATACTTTTAAAATCTTAAAGGGGCTCATATGATTAATCTTTCGAAAAGGAAAGATTCTTGCTCTCAAATGGAGTGACAACTCAATTGTGTGTGTTGCAAATAATTTTCAGCAAATCAAACCAATGCAATCTGTCAAATAATTTTGAAGGATTGCAGGCTGTTTGAACAAAAAAGCCTGCATAAATAGCCTAACAAAATAGCAAATTGTTTGAATCTAACAACCCTATATGATTAGCTCTGCCTCCCCAAAGTAAAAGGACGCTAAGTAAAAAAATAAAAAAATATTTGTTCAACTTTTTACATAGAGAATTTTATTTTACACCATATGTTAAAAAACTTCAAACAAATTTTGTTTATAAAGAAAATTATTCACAAATCATTAAACGCTAAGTATATACATCATTGTTCAAGTTACACAAGGCAAAATGATGCTACCTTGCTTAATGAAAAATTAATGGCCTATAATAGCAATCTACTTAGATACTATTTTAGGAGCTGTTACCTTATTATTATGCATGTATATTAAACTTATTCTTGATAATTAAATTATATGATGGACATCTGTGTGTTAAATTATTACATCTATAGCATTTAGGTTTATAATATAATAAGATAAGCTCAAATAGTTTATAATAGTTATGTATCTATGTAGTCATGTAGCTATGTTTATAGGTATAAATAAGCCTTTACATAATACTATGTTATTATCATTATTTTAAACTTATTCTTGACAATTGATCGATTTGTAAGTACTAAACTTACAGATAATTCCATTTGAGCATCATTAAATCAAATATGTCTTTATCAAGAGGTAAAAATATTCTTCAACTCGCCATTGCTAAAAAAATAAATAAATCTACCAATGGTAGCTTTTTATCAGCTGCACCTGCTGCTAACCTCAGCAACATTTTAGATGACATAGAAGCCATTGAGGCGGACTATCCCTGTCCTACCTCTCCAATTCAAGTCCAGCTTCCACTAAGTCCTCCTCGAGTCACCTCTGCACTCTCCAGTCTCCCCCAATTTGTCTCCGCACTTTCCAGTCTCCCCAAGTCACCTACACATTCTCCAGACTCACCTCGCACTCTCCAGTCTCCCACAAGTCACCTCTGCACTCTTCAATACTACATTCTTTCCACACTAAAAGATGCAGAACTGTTGAGATCTGTATAAACTGTGACGTGCTCAGCCACCCTGTGAAGCCTCTGGGATGTCTCCCTACTTGCCAGTACAGATGCAAGGAATACAATGAGAAAGAGCAGCTCCGACTCAACAGACAGTTTTGGTCATTGAAGAAATGCGAAAGAAGTATGTGGTTATGAACAAACCTCCAACCCATATCTACACAATGATCACCTCAGGAAAGGCAATGGGAAACAAGACTTATTTGGCAACTTCCCCTGTTTACGAACCAAAGTTCTACCTATGCACAAGTATGCAAATGTTTTTTCCTCACAACGATGGGATAGGGGGCAACATCCAACAAAGCTGTCCTTACTGCTACAAGGTCAACTGGCAGCATTGTACCCAACAATGACCAACAAGGAAAAAATACCCCTGCAAATAAACTCTAAATAAGCTCTAATCAGGAGTCACATTGGAAGCTATAGACCATGTGAGCCCCACTACCACCTTCTCCATGCACCTAATTGCCTGTATCTCCCCAGTGACATCACCATACAGGCCATGCATGCCAACTACTGCACACGCCATGGCACCATTGGCATAGAAAGTTACAGAAAGCAAGTTCAGAAGATGAACATTAGTATTACTAAACTGGGTCACAAAGAGTGTGAACTCTGCACTGCCTTCAACATCCACATGAAGGAGGTGCCTGACTGCAACTCCTGCGCTATCTGCCTATAACAGCCACATTACCTTGTCAACATTGTCAAAGCCTACACCACTTATCGTGCAGATGCAGACAGATCCTGGGCTCAAGG
>JAYRBW010032759.1:0-12066 GCA_036023295.1 Invenusta paracnida | reverse complement strand
GTTCGGCTTTTATGCCGACGATCTGACTCTCTGGTGCTCCGGCGTTAACCCTAGTGATGCCAGGTCCACAGTGCAAACGGGTATTAACGCGGTTCAGCTCTGGTGCAATTCGAATAATATGCAAATTGCGGCAGAGAAGTGTGAAAATATCCTGTTCTCTAACTGGACAGGGGATAAGTCAACGAACAGGAGACCTACGCTCACCATTGACGAGAAGGAGTTAAGTTACTGGGCATTATTCTTGACACAGGGCTTACCTTCAGTAATCACATCCAGAAAATTAAACAAGAAACCAGTAGAAGAATGATTCAACTCAAAGCTCTTGCTAACACCGAATGGGGATGCGCTCTCAGCCTTCTTCGAGCCTTCTACCTGGGTTACATCAGGAGTGTCATAGAATATGGATCCGATATTTGGAGTCCAATGATCTCGAACACTAACATAGAGAAACTGGAAGTGATTCAAAACTCGGCGGCCAGAGTTATTACGGGCTGCGTCAATACTACTAACATTGAGTCGCTACTTCTTGAGGCTAATCTCATCCCTATATTAGTAAAAGGATTGAGATCAACACCACGAAACGTCTGGAGAGGATGGCTAGGATGCCAGTAAACGATGCGTTGTACGCAGTGGCTCATGACGATATCCCAGATCAACGTCTCGAGAAAAGAAGAAACTGGAGGATCATTCCCCTGAAAGTCATGCAGTACACCGGTTTAGTCGAAGCCACCAAGAACAGAAAAGAATGCATCACCCACCTCCCGTTTAGTCCATGGGAATGCGACAAGCTGAAGAACATCAAATTGTTCCCTGAGATGCTCGAATCAGTCAAAAGGGAGAAGGCGGCTAACAATGACAGCAGAAGGAAGGATGTTTCCATCAGAACTTTGCAAGCCAGGGGTACACACGACCTTGAGATGTAGACGGATGGCTCAGTCAAAAATGAATTTGGAGCAGGGGCAGCCCTCATCTTTGAAGATAACAGCGACATTCCCATTTGCCAGACTGACGCAAAAGCCGGGCTTCAGGCATCGTCCTGCAGGGCCGAGATGACAGCCCTACTGGCAGGCCTCAACAAATTATTGGCTGAGGACCTCATTAACCGCAAACGGGCCAACACCTTGCTCATATGTACCGACTCGCAATCTACAATTAGGTTACTCCAATCTGGCTCCCTTAAAAGATCGTCGAGACTTCTATCCAACATCTGGGCCACCCTGATGAGGATAGCGATATCTATCACCATCCAATTTGTTGCAGCACACTGCGGCGTGAGGAGGAATGAAGAAGTGGACACCGCAGCCAACTCCACTTTTGACAGGTGCAACCCTGAAAATGATAGTGGGATTTGAAGCGATCGTCTCTGCTATTAAAAGAAGAGTTGCTGCCAAATGGGCAGAGAACACTGACAGGCACATCTTTAGAGCCTCTATCGCCGGGGCTAAGAGAACGAATTTGAAGGCCAGAGATCATATCAACAGAAAGGAGCATGCTCTCATTTCCCAACTGAGATGCAAGGAGAGCAGATGGCTGGGAAAATATGAAAGGAGGATAGGAACGGCCGGGGACCCGGATTGTAGATGGTGCAAGGTGCATGAAGAGACAGTGGAACACATTTTTTCCAAATGTCAGCACCGTTGTATCAGGACTGCTAGGAGGAACAACAAAATCAATAGTGTTGTGAACCTGAAGGACGATTCTAAAATTAAAGATATCGCCAACTTCATCAGCGAGATCAGAAACTTTCTGTGACCTATGTCAGCCAGGGAAAAAAAATGTAAAACAGAAATTGTGACAGTAACAAAAAGAGGCAATGTCAACTTGGAAAGTGGGAAATACGGCTTGAAGCGTCGGTTGAGATTTGTGTAGTGGAGTTGGCTAACTTATTCTTCAGATTTGGACCTACATACATCCTTTCAAATATTGGGATCAAAGGAGCAAAATGTTACTTCTTCGTATCAGAAAGAAATGCGAAAATTATTAAAGTCTGTCGCAGTTCGCCGCAAGCTTAAAAGCCTGTCTTCTCTTCCAGGTATTTACATAGAGGCAATTGAGTCCAATAAAACGAATTAAGGTATGTTTTTTATTACAATATCTCGTAACCATTTTTATATATATTGAGGAAGTGGCAATATTGTAGTTTAAAATATATTTAAAAAGCTATATATTTTTTCAGACTCCCTATGTACGAGTATTCTTTAAATGTAGTCATATATAAAAACATATTTTCCTATTTCATTAAAACTAAAATAATATAATATTATGCATACCTATTATTATAAAAAGAATGTAAAATGGATATGTATAGCAGTACATTTGACCAACTTCATAGCTGAAATGTTACACAATTATGTACATATATATGTGTATATAGTCTCTAAGGAAAATAGAATAGTAATAACGTAGACTAAATTAATTATTTAATCACTTTTAGTTATCTTGGAAAACAATAATAATTAAACACCTATTAAACACACCTTAAGTTCGAAGAAAGTCGACTCATATTCTACGATCTATTAAATATAATTGTATTGTCCGGCCATATAAAATTTGTAAGACAAAATTACAAGTTATTTTTAATGATTTTGAAATATAGAACAAAATTAAAATAATGTAATTATCTTTTACACATATAATATTTAAGCTTATAAGCAAGCGTTTCTTCTGCAATTTCAATAAATATTTCCAATAGAATAGTAGTTATTAGTTAATACTTAATGATCAGCAATTATTTAAACTGTTAAAATTAAACTAACAATATTTTTATAACAATTGACCTTTGCATCTAAGTATCTATTTGAGATAAACGCAAAAGAGATAGCGCAAACTGAAACTGTATGATTATCATACACATTTTCAGTCAAAATGTTCATTCCATTGAGATAGACTAATTACTATAGTAGAATATAAATGTTCTTATCTTATTCGAAGTAAAAAGCCACATTTATATATTTAAACATTTGATAAAAGGGAATAGTCTCCAAAAACTCGCAATATCTCTGATATTAGGTCAGCTTTCGAAAAACGCTTGAATCTCTCCAGACACTATCTCCGGGGTGCTGATAAGCGGCGATGAGATACGCTTAAATCGGTGGAATGTTAGATTTATTTAGTATCTCGACTTAAATTAGACTTATTACAAAAGAAGTCATGATTTAATTTTAAAAATATAATATATACATTATTTATATTTATATTAGACTGTATTACAATCTCAAAAAATCTGAATGTAATATAATATGCAATGTTGCCAATAATTATACCAAAATAAATGTTAAATGGCTACTAAATGCTAATTAATGTTGACATGATCAGAAAACCGGTATTATTTAATTTTCTTTATATAAATGAATATTTGTTAATGAAATACATAAATACAACAATCAATAAAAAATAATTATTATACCTGTATAACATTAACCAAATCTAGCCTTAGAATCCCTATATTCTCTGGTTATTCCCAATTAATATAATTAATAATGTAATTATGCCAGAATTTTAATATACAATAAAGACACAAATTTAGGAACATATCAAAACAATATATTTAGACATTAAATCGCAAGAAATCATTAGCTAACGCTACCATCACTCTATGCCCTGCACATTATTTAACTATACATTTTACTAGCTCATTGTTACAAAATACCGGACGAAATAATCATTCATTCACTTTGATTCCATTCATTACGAACTCCTTACTAATTAAAAACTTCTCGTCTTCATTTTTCACAAAACTCTTGGAAAACTACATTTTTCTTATATTTAATTCAAATTCGAAACTTCTTCACAAAATTCAAACATAATTCAGAAGCAAACTACCGCACCGTCGCATGTCGCACAAAATATACAAACTTCAACGACAATCATACATGCATAAGTTGGTACAATGGCACAAGATAACAATAAGCTAATGAAGGGCTCTTCAATCCATATCACGTTGTAATTGCTTTAATTGTTTTATTATTAAATAATTACGGTATGCTGTATCACTTTTACTTCAAATTATGCATTTGATGTTATTTTAATTTTCCTATCATGACCAATGCATGTGTTTCACAATTTTATAAATGAAGTTTTCAAATAACCTTTTGAAATGTTATATATTTTACACCAATTTTCCTTTTAAAAGGATATTTGCTGTAAACATATTATTAAATATATTAAAATATATATGTCTAAAAATATCAATTTCTCCGACTTGAGTTTTTTAAAAATGTAGTAAAACACATAACTATATTATAATATATATCTTAAATTGCAGATTAAAATTAAATATCTTTATCTTAATATATTTGTTTGACAGATGTTAATGAAACACTTTTTATCGAAACTACAGCAAAAGATAAGATTACTAACTTTTGTATAACTCTGAGATAACAGGAAGGATGACCCACATGATACTGATAAGAAGAGACTGAGTTTGGGGTAATTTCAATTAATATTATAAACGCACTGAATCAATATTTAGAGGAAAAATACATTCTTATACCTACTTAAAACCACTTTACCTCAAAATCAAATGTGAAAGTGCAAATTAACAATATAATGAACTAATTTAAAAGTTTATTAAACGGTTGTCAATATATTCACTAAATGTTCACAAATACAATATTTTGTCCCCTATTCATCATTCGTATTAAATGTAACTTCTGTAAAAGATTGTATAGAATGAAATCTGATATGAAAATGTGGACTTAAATCATAATTATTTAGCCTTTTACAAAGATGTGTATTGAAAGCATGTGTAATTTACTGAATGAAGTCTTATATTTATAATAATTTTTAATTATATAATTTACCAAATAATGTCACTTTTCTATCAAAATATGTTCGGGTTATTTTGTAGTTACAGAAATAGTTGTAGAATATAGTTAATTACCATTATGTATCCCATTTATTGAATAAATTCATAATTTTAATAATTTGTTTCAAATTTATTAAAACATCTAGTTATGACGTAATCTATTAAAGGTTATTTTTAGTTTATAATTATCAATAAGCAATAAATACTAACGAAGTTTCTTAAACAATTTTAAATAGCTACATTACTTGTCCGCTACCCGTGACTTATATATACCCCTCCTTAAATTAAATTTCATCATCATTTATATGCATATAACTTGCATGTGCCAAAATTACGCAAAATTGTTTGTGTGATATTGTGATTGGTTCCTATCGGATTTCTAAATGGAAATCATCCTGAAACGTGACCAATCATGTTCGTGCAAGCAAGAAGCTGTGCGAGGACCACCAATGTTCGTGGAAGGAGCTGGATCTGGTGTCTCTGTGCTCTCTATCTGACTCGTGTACGCATCTGATAGTCGATTAAAACAATATGGTGAGTGATGGTATTCTAGATATCTAAGCTACTTTCGCAGGATTAATACTAATCAGTACTTAAAACGCGAATCCTAGTCCAATTATAATAACAGGTCGAACGCATTGATGCTTATGAAGTGAAGTGTTAATCATTAATAGAATAATAACATTTAACTAGAAATATAAAAAAAAACAGTTTCTCCTTTACCTAGCTCAGTATTTATATATTAAGTGTTATTAACAAAATATATGCAAACATATTTATTAAAATATTTTTGAGACCCATAGACTAATATTTTCTGGTGAACTGGCAGTGGAAGTATTCTGTTTCGATAGCTAATACGATATCTGAGATATTGAGAGTTTTCGAGGACTAGTTTGTGAGTTTTCGTATTTTCAGAATGTGTAACATCAAATGGTATAAAAGTAGAGCAGTAGGAACACTAATATCACTGTATATTTTACTTCTTTATCAAATTTAATTGTTGTGTATTTTCATGGTCTGAAACTTTGCCCATATAATTTTTCAAGTTCCAATTAGCAATACACGAGATAGGGTCTCTTGTGCGTCAATCCACTTGAGTTTTGATGAATCGATAGAACACTAACTAGAAGTGTAATCACACTAGAAATTGTGGAATTTAACTAAATATTAATAATAATACCTTTCGATATTTTGATTTAAAAAAAGCCCATTCAAATTTGTATTTTATGTTACATATTTTACGAATGTTTATGAAATTATTTTTTTAATGCCTTAAAATAAATAAATAAATATTTTCAGAATTTCAAAACTTTTGAATAAATTACTCATTTTCTGATTTTGTATTAGTTTCTAAAATAAAACAATTGACAAATATTGATTTTAAATGAGAAATATTTTTTGAGCAATTTGAGTAATTAAAATGTAAATATATGTTTAGCCAGAATTTATAGACAGCTCTGTACGCTAATTCATTAATTGTTTATCTTTTTTAAGTCTCATCTTGTAATTTTAAATCGAAATAGAATTTAACATTGATTTTAGAAAAAAATTGTTAACGGACAAAATCAATTTTTACTTGGACAAACTTCAAGAGACGTTGTGTTTAACTATATTGAAATAGTGTTCAAATATGGTGCGATAAGTGATTAAGTAAACTCTAAATTTACCACAATGTTAAACTTTCAAAATAAAACAGAAGTTGTCAAACAGTAGCCTTCAATATGTTAAGACTTTTAATTGAATTGCACATATTTCAAGGTACGTTACAAAATATAAAAACTCAATTGTTTTTGTATATCAGAGTAGGTACGAATCTGCTTTGTGTCACATTCTGATTAAACAATAAATATAGTAATTTTCCCTGAAATATAATAACGGTTAAAACAGAGCCTTGATGCAACAATTAGGTAATTCGGATATTAATTATATAAGTTTCATGTGAGTTTCACAACGTATTCCATCAATGCACAAAGCTAATGGCTTTGATAGAAAAAAACGATTTACAACCAGTATTTTAAGAATTCAGTACCTGGGAATATATAACAATATGTTGCAGGGTTAATAAGTGCGGTGATTACTATGTAATTGCATTATTTTTTTGTAAGTTGCTAAATTATTTGTGGTGTAATTTAGTGTATATGTTTATAGTAAACAACAATTAAATGTTCATAGACAACCCCTCTCAAAAGTGACGCAATACATTTTTTATTGTTTTCATATTATTTACGCATATTCATATTCAACATTATGCTACTCAAAAACTAAGTAACAAAATATATTCCTAATTTCATTGCACATAAATAAAAATGCAATGAGATATTAATTTGATTAAATTAGACATTAAAATTATTCATGAAGCTGTGAAAAGTTATAAGTCAGTAATTAAAAATGCCTACTTGGCAATATAATGTGGGGATAAGTCACATTTATTTTACTCATTATTCGCAATCTTAAATATGGTAAATGGTTAGCCCATTAAACGAAGTAGCAACAGATAGAATATTAAATAAAGATTTCGAATTGCGATATGACAAAATGATAATTTATCCCCTATAATAGTTACAATGACGAGTCAACTGACAATTTTCTATACCTACATAATTGAAGACAAGCTTTGCTCAGTTAATTCTATCAATACCCGCCTTTAGCTCAAATTTTTAAATGCCCAAATATAGCAATATAAGCTTCCATGACTTTTAATACTAAAAGTTCGATATTCACTATTGTTGACACATAGGCCGGGTAGTCACACTTTTAGAAATAGCCTAAAAATACACGTTTGTGTCAATATTGACTAAATTTACTTTTAAATATAAAAAGTGCATTTATTTCTTGAAATCGTTAAGCTTCTAAATCTGATACTGGTTCATTTTTTTTATTAAATCATGAAGTACAATAAATATATACATTTCCTTGCAAGAGAATATAGAAAAAATATAAATGTTATCATTTTTTTAATAAAAATAGAAATTTGTTTAACATATTTATAAATATCTTATTTTGATTATTTTTACTAAAATATGTTACAATTTAGTTTTTCATTTAGTAAGTTTAAAAAGTCAGGGGAAGGGAGTCTAATAAGTCCACTCCACACTCCTCCCCTAGATATGGACAAGTAAAAGAGAACTGTATGGATTCAGCAGTATATGATATTATAATTTAAGTCAGTAGTGGTATTAGATCTAACATTGTCAAGAAGATGTCATTATCAACAAAGGATGGCCATGGTATGGCCATGTTACCCAGTGTTTCAAAATTTCTATTTATATATAAAACAATTATTTATCAAAATTTTCTCGAGTTATTCTTTAAACGAATTTTTGAAAATATTTGTATTTGTTCTTTAAACTTTGAACTTTGTTGCTTTTTGAACAACAGCAGCAATAGCAGCAATAGAAGGAAATGTATCACAATTATTATTATTTTTTAATAACTTTCAAAATATTTGAAACATTTATAAAGTTCTTTCAAAGAAATTTCCAAAAAATGTTAGTCTCAAGTACTAAGATTGTACTTTTGAGCGGGGCTGTAAATATTGCTATATACACACCCAGAAGTGTAACATAAAGCGATTGATAACATACTTGTTAATAAACATCAATTCTTTAAAGACTATAAATATGTTTTGCATTGCTCACCAAAAATTATAATTATCGATTCTACCAATGAACGAATGACATTAGTTATAACATAATTTAAATTTACGAGTAAAATTCAAATTATTTAATTTCACTTCTTACATTGTTTTATAGTATTAAGCATAATTGTATATAATTGTGTTTGTGCATTCATTAAAAGTATTATATATATAGTTTGTACGTGTATATTAAAACTAAATATATTTGTTACATTTTCTACTATTAATGGTGAAAATATTTAGCCTACGAAATATTCATGTATTGAAGGGTCTTCAAAAATGTGGCATTGCCTTCATTCATTCAGATTCATTGCCTTCTTTATTTGCTATTTTAAAGTTTTGAAGCATTATATATCAGTAAATTGAAACGTTTACTTACTCCTCTATGCAATATAAAGGGTACATCATTTATCATTTTCTTCAATACTTCCCATATAGGTAAAAATGTATTGAAAAAATCAAAGAAAGCTTTGGTTAACTAAGGCACAACATATTAAAATTAAATTGAATTCGGTCTTTTATAGAATTATCTTTGAACAATTATTCCCCAATTTTCACTGCTTCATTGCAAAGAGAATATTTTGGATAGCACAGCTAATTTGTAACCACGACAATAACAAACGGATGGTATTATATTAAAATAATTTCAAATTAAAACAATAACGCAAATATTAAAGTTGTAATGAGAGAAAGAAAACAATTTTGTTTTGACAATCAAAGATATAGGTCTAAATGTACCTAAATCATGCATGTATAATGTCGCTTCAATGGTATATTACACATATATATATATAATTATTTAACTATTTATGTATTCCTAAACATACCCAGACATAACATGTTAATAAAATAGACACAACTCTGAATAATGTTTTATAAACTGAAACTTATGATTAATTATTAATTACAGAACGATCTGAGTGCTAACAAAAGTATAATATGAAACTATAAAATTATAAATAGTTTTGTCTAAGGAATAAACAAAATTATATATATACGAGTATAAATTTTGTAGACAATTGACATATATTATAATTAATTTCATTCAAAAAAGTTTTAACCTCAAAAGATAAAATTTATGATTTAAAAAAAAACTTTGATTCTCAAATTTGAAATATAATTAGGACTTTGTAAAAGAGAAATTCACTTATTAGTGAGCCTTTTCGAAATAATATGGGCAAGCGGGTATTCATTAAGTAAAATTAGACTTTATAATTTTAAAATATATATTATTACAATAACATGTTAGGAAACAATATATTTAGCTAACAGCGATTTATAATTGACAAAAAAAGCATGACATTATAAAATAAAATAAAATGTTAATATACATTAAAATGTTAAAAATAATAAAATATATTATATATGTTATTTCTTTATAATAATTAGGTAAATCTATTTTTCAAATATAATTCCATTTTTGAATAAAATCTTACAATTTATATGAACATTGTAAAACTAATAACTTTGAATGGTAGCATTTCAACTAATACCATTGTAAGTCAATAAGTGTTTACTGTTTTATATTTTATATTTTAAACGGAACTCATATCCTTAATAGCATAGAATACCAATAATTAAAATATATTAATTGCACCATTAAATATAATATATACATATAATTACTATTGAATATACAGTACAATATTCTACAATTAATTGTATATAATTTTGTTCTGTTTTTTTTTAATTCAACGCTTTTAATCTTTGTTCATCTATGTACAATGAAGTATATCTTATGCTTATTTTTATTTAACCCAAGTATGCTCTCTCTCTAAGTATGTCATGTTTAATCCAAAACCCCTTAAAACAAGATAGAAAAGGTACCTAGTAGGTACTCCAAACTCCAGAAAGAAGGTAGCGAACAAACAAAACAACTCTCAGTCTTTGTTTCTCGTCATCTGAATATCCAATTCGAACAACAATAAACCACTTAGGCTTTTATACTTCAATTTTTACTAAAACGCTTATTAGCTGTTCCAAAACATTGCACGGAGAGGATGAAAACAAGGGTTTGTCAGTCTTCTTACATACAGATGAAGCTTATTCTCAAGTATTCCTCTGCTAAAAATTCATTTCTTCTAAAAACGAATAATAAGCAATGCGTAATTTGTAATCATGTTTTCTTTTAAAAAAACTCCAAAGTAAACATAAACCAATTGCTTAATTCTATGAGGTAAATATTAAATATATTGTGCCCTTCTTTGTTACCTAGATATTGAGAGGAGATAAAAAAATACTTGACATCATAATATGGCTCTTCGGTCGAATACCTGGATTACTTACATCGAATTAGTGTAATACATTTATACCAACAACATAGTTTGACACACGATGAGACGGGGTTTCAGACGGATGCTGTGTTATACCTTCCTATAGGAATGAGGACTTAATAGCTGGCAGGATATTATTTGGGTCCTTTTCTTGTAAGACACTTTGTGTGGAAATCTTAGTCCCCGTCAGGTTGTAAAAGGGGAAACTTGGAATCAGCTGTTTCTGGGAACAAATTGCATGGTAGTAAAAATTGGAATTAAATAATTTAGATAGCAGGAGTTACCAAGATGATTGAAATCTTTTTTTGTTGGAATAATATAACAAAAACGAAACTATGTTAAGTTTCGGGTTTCTGAGTAGGTACTGGCATGATGGCAATCGTCATGGCGTCATAACAATCGTCATCATCATAATTTACACAGGTATAAAACAAATCTGTTTTCTCAAAATATATGTATTGACTAATTGTGAATTCTTGTTGCTTTGAATATAATATGTACCTATGTATATCGAAGTGATTATTGATCTAACAATCGTAAACGTAGGTCAAATGAGAATATGTTTAATACCTGTAATTAAGAAAAATAGTGATGAAAATAATAAATATATATTATTCAGAATATTATATTATATAATATTCTATTCTATTCCATTCTTATTTAACAAACAAGAGAATATTAATTTTTATTTTTAAATATACTAAATATATTATTCAAATCTACAAAATATTCAAAGTCATTATTATACGACGAACTTATTCTATTTCTACCATTTTATACAGTTTAAAATAAAGAATAAATTATCAAATAATATTTATAATATTAATTATTATTCATTTAAATTTCTATTAATTCAGGTTAAATTAACTATATTCATATCTTACCTACTTTGACCCAGGATGAATAAAAAGCTGTTCATATTTACATTGTATATCTAACTTATATTTGATTAGTTTGTTTGAGCAATAAATAGAATAGACGAAGAAATCTGAAATCAGAAGAAATCCCGTGATCTAGGGATCCTAGTTAATGTAGTTACGTAAATTAATATCAAATGTTACTTATTATTTTCTACAATAATTTTTGGTAATTATTATTTAAAAATCAATATGACGTACTCCAAAATTAGGAATAAAATGTTTAATGTTTAAAGTCTATTGCGAAAGACTTTCAGGGTGAGTTGCTGATCTTATCTTGCATTTGCGTTTCACATAATGAATATTAATTGGCTATTATTGCGTAATACACCATGAAGTGAAAGTGTTGTGTTTTACATAATTACCTTGTTGCGCTTCACATAAAATTGATTGTGAGCATGATTCATTATGAAGTAGTTTATAGTTCATAGT
>JAYRBW010032748.1:0-12066 GCA_036023295.1 Invenusta paracnida | reverse complement strand
TGAACCATTAGATCCAACGGTACAAACCATTGGCAAATAGAACATTATTTTGTCTAATTGTAAATTATTCTTACTATTCAACCTAGTAAATTCAATATTTTGATAAATTAAGTTATAAAAAGAATATTAATTATTATATTTTTAAGAATTATGTATAATCTAATCTTGTGGCTGTCATAATTAATTTTTATTCTTTATACAATATGCTGTATCAAATGGTATGAATTTGGTTATGGTATGCAACATAGTCAATGTCATACTGTATATTATATTTGGACCATGGTATAATTATTCTTAATCTAAATATTGTGACTACAATTTGAATTATAATATTAATATGCAAACTATATATTTCCTTATAAGTTATAATTCACTGTAATTTAAATATAATCTTGATTTTGAACTAGGTCAGTCATGACATAACAAATTTGATTTAACAAAAGATATTAATATTAATATTTTGTAATATTTTAATTTAAGTTTTTAACAATATATAATAATACTAATAACAATATATTTACTTACATTAAATTAATAGTTCAACTCCATTCAATAAAACTTTTTTTTTCATTTAAATTCTTTCATTTAATTATAGTATGGTTGTGCACTGATAGAAACATTATTTGTAACATAAAATATAAAGAATTATAATTCTCACTAAAAATAGACATATACAAAAACATTGTGATCATTTTTATATAAAGAAACAAAGGTTTTATAAATAAAAGTGAAATTTAATTATTAAATTACTGTAAACAAAGGTTTATCCCATTTTTAAGTCAATTATATATTATAAACTTTCCAAAAATTTATCTACTAAGTCTAAGATTTCTTATCAAAATATATTAAAATGTTTTAACTGAAATAATTTTAAAAATATAATTTTTACATACTATTTTGGTACCTTATCTTAAAGAAATTTTTTTAGAATAAGAAAAGCTATCAATATATCTTTTAGTATATAATCTCTTTAATATCCTTCATAGTTATTTAATTAAAAATAGCTTTTATAAAAATTTATATTATTTTTAAAGTGGCTACATTTACTGGAAATGGAAATTTTTTAACTAATATATATTTTATAATATATTTTATTGCTTAAAGAGATTTTTTATGGAATAAAAAAATAAATAATAGTATATCTTTTATAATAATAGTCCTATATAGATATCCATTTAAATGTAGCTATATTTTTAATAAGTGATGTCTTTTTAACAATATTACATAAGTTACATGAAATAGAAATTTTGAGCTTTTATACAATTTTTAATGTATTTATAATTAATCTTTATAGATATCAAATTGAAATTAACTATTTTTCTGGTAGATAATAGCTAATCTATTATAATTACTATATATAAAATAACAATTTTTTTTCTCTAAAAATGCCATAACTTTTTATTTCTTGACTTTTTAAAAAGAAAAGTGATTTAGAAATGGGAAATACTGATCTATCAATCTGACACTTAATTGTTTATTAAAATTAAAATTTTGATTTTTCCAGTTGAATCCCCTTCTTGGACAGGAACTGAAGGTAGAAAACATACATTATCATTTTATTATTAAATTTAAATAATATTATAATTATTATTTTTATATAAGAAACAGTAAAAACATATGAAATATATTATGAAATACAGCTGATTAATAATACATTAGATTAGGTGATTTTATATCAGGTATAAGTATATGTATAGAGTTAATATCACTCTAATAACTGTCTATAGACTATATTAAATTTTGCCAACATATTTTTATAATCCAAATTTACAGTTTTCTAATAATATTTTCACCTATATTTTGTCTTCTAATCCTTCTTTTACCTTATTTAACATTAAATATAATAAAGGTGTATAAAAATTTATTTTCAAACTTATAAAAAAGTATTTTAAAATATTTAATTTAAACACAATTAACACTTAAGATAACATTTGACATCTAAAAAATAACCTTGTTGAGATAATAATTAAATAAAGCAGAGTAATCTATAGTTCCAGAAATATTATATCATTATCAGCATTAGTATGTTTTAAATATTATTTACAAAAAACATATAGTTATAAAATAGTGAAAATATATATTCTTTATCAATAAAAAATTAAATTTTATTTAAATTATTAAAAACACAAAGTAATGTTGTAAGTCATTAGATTGGAAATCATAAATTTAAATTTAATGTTTTTAAATAATAAACTTATAGAAATTAAAAGATAAATAAATATTTTAAAATATAATTAAATTATTAGTAAAAAATATAGTTTTAAATCATCTATGTATAGGTATATATATATTTATTTTTTAAAAATATATATTTATTTTCCTTTAATGGATAATACAAAATAATTAAACTTGTTCAGTAATAAGTAATAGATGTATAAATTTATTTATTGTTATCTTCAGTAAGTAAAAATAAATAGTAAATTATACAGAATTTATTTATTTTAATGAGTGGTTTAAAAATTATTTGATTTTAAACAATTATAATCAATAATAAATAGTTAATACATTTGTTGATATATTTTATTTAAAAAAATAACCCTATAAAAATATACAATGATTGCATAGTATATAAATATATTAGTATCAGTAATACAATTGCTATTATTACTCAATAGGCTAGGGAATTTTGATAATAACATATATGAGCTTATTCAGTAATATTAAAATTATTGTACATCTTAAATTTATAAAGCAATTTTAAATTAAAAAATTCTTTATGGAGAATTTACTCACTTCTATATTTTCAATTATTAAATTATATTTAGTTTGTTTTTTTATGAATTAGAAATATATAAATCAGGCTAAATATAAATTTATGTTATGATTAATAAAAATATTGTAGACTAGATGTAAATTGATGTAAATAATTTGAATACAAATTAAATAATTATTATGAATATTATAAATAAAAGCATAATTATATATTATAATAAATGATTTGATTAACTTTTGAATAAAAATTATAAAATTATCTTTTATACTATTATTAAAATATTATAAAAAAAGAAAAGTTAAATAAAAGAAAACTATATTTTTTAATTAATTGGACTGTTCTACCACAAAAACCTTTAACAATGTACATAGTTAATAATTATAGTAACAAAGGCATTGTTGATAGTAAGATAAGATATTGCAATAAAAAACATGGAATTTAAAATAAGTAGCCCTCAATCTAAATTCTTTGAAAGGATTTAAATGTTAAATATTTCTATATTATATTTGTTTGTAGTTTACTGAAATTTTAGGTTGTACATATTAATTAAATTTATAATTTCTGTATTAAAATCAATAATATTTTTATTTTTATCCTCACCATCTCACAATTAATGCATTATTAGTAGCCATGTTTTCAATTTGATGATTAATGTCAATTATTTATGTAAATTTGTATCTTATTTTATATGGATAATGTCACACATTAGGCATGTATATGTATGTATTTATTGAAATGATAATATAAATCATTGTTATTTACAATAAATTCAAATTAAAAAAGGAGAATCCATAGTATAACTAGGATTCTTGTGATTGCAGCTTAAATGGTTATTGTGGATTAGGATTTTACTTTATTTTATATTTTTAGGATATTTGAAATTAAACATTCTTTTCTAACTAAATCAATTTACAGATATTTTAAATTTAATCAATACATATATATATATAACATTAATTTTTTAAATGTTGCTAGATATACATAATTTCTACTATATGTAAAGTAGATGCATATGCCAATTCAATATAATAATTTATTTATATAGCAATTGTTTTTAATTATTAATTAGTTTAATTGTATTTTAGTTATAATCTTTAACCCATACAATGTAAACATAAGTAGTAAAATGTTAATTCTAGGCCATATTTATTTTACTTAAGAGTAACTTTATGAATTTTGGAAGGATACATATTTGTTATTGATAAAACAAAATAAGACATATAGAATATTATATATTTTCTGGTTTTATTAATTACTAATGAAATATGTGAAAAGATCAATATACATTTTATTCTAATGCATTTTAAGAAATATTTTAGACTTTAACACATATTGGCTAAAATGTAAATGAACTCTTATAGATACACTTCTCATATCTATAAAATATATCTACTTTAATATTTTTCATTTTGTCAAATATAAAAGATGCTAACTAGAAATCACATATTGCAATAGATTTGTCTTTTCTATCACTTTTCAGGAATATATTCAAGAATGTATTCTTGCTTTGTAAGAATATATGTACACCAAATATATGAAAATATGAATATGTTGATATTATTTTTATATCTAATTAATAGTTGTTCATGCCAGTTGTTTAGAACATATCTATAATTATGTATAGAGAAGAATTGAATAATATAAACAAATTTATTAAATGTGTTGAAGGAAATTACTTTTTAAACTGCCTTTCTGCTATTATTTTTAATTCATCTTTTCAAATGAATGCTTGCATTACGCACACACTAGTTTTGTTACATATATTATTTTTTACAGTATTGTTAATCAGCTATGTTTATCAAGTGACCTGTCAACTGAAGAATGAAGGGAGTTTTGGGGAAATATAAAAAATATATCCTAAAATGTACTCCATAAAAACTTTATGAACCATTAACGAATTGAAATAAGTTATTTTTATGTTACAGGATTTTTGATTATATATATAAGAATACACCTACTATTATTTAGATAAACTAAAGCCATCCTATTGAATCTGTATGATTGTCAACAAAGACTCTTTGTCTTGACCAAACATTTCTTTTCGAGTCTGGGATAATTTAATGTTAGACTCACAGCTTCCCACCTATTTCCTGCCCTCTATCTGTTCCCTTGACTTCTTTATGACACCCTGACACTACTTCATGTTGTCTTGTGGACCCCTCTTCCATGTCTTGTGTGCAGTCAACATCATTTTTTCACCACCAACCCTTTGATGAGTCCTTGGATGTAGTTGACCCCTCTGACATAGACAGCCCCTCACAAACACCCCGCGATTCGGACCAATTAAAACACCAACAACAACAAGCTCTCCAGCCACAAAACCGATCTCTAGATCAGCAAGGTAATCAGATTTCAGACAGCGAACTCTTCTGTGATTTGTTCAGAAAACACACCAATGGTAACCAATAGAAACAAAGCAATGGCCACCCATCCCCTGCTCATCTCATTCACTGTGTTAATAATATGGCGTTTGTTGGCAATTTTGATTGGCTGTCTGTTGGACCAGTTATTGATTTTTAAAGTTGAATATTCACCATTCTTCTAAACTATTATTATTTCAAAGATTCAAATTCTGATGACTAAAATATACATTCACTATAGATAGTTTAAATTTGATATGTGCTTAAGTAAAATTTAACGCATCTTTTGTTTTTAATTGAACATTTTATTGTTGATATAGTCAATTTTTGGTCCACATACACTTAGCATTTTGATATATTATACCAACAACTAACGTCGTTATGCTGTTATAATTTGTTTGGTTTAACTTTATTATTGTTTCAAACTTATTTTTATATTTTGTTATGATATTTTTGACATGTTCTTAACTCTATATTTATAACCATGCCTAGATCATGCTTGGTTTGTTAAATCAATCCAACGTAGTATTTAAAAATTGTTTTATTTCAATTTTTATATATCTTTTCTGCATGTAGATTTAATTTATTCTGTTATTTTTTAAATCAGTTTAGCTTGCATATATACTTAACCCTTTCTGTTATAATATAACATTATTTTTTCTTTATTAATATATGGAGGTACATAACGTTTGGGTCAATCTTATTCTTTTTGATACGATAATTTTATTCAACGAAATGTGGTTCGATTAGAAATAGTTTTTTATTAGAAGATTGGTCCTGTTTAGTTTATTGTAATGTCTTAGTTTAGTGTAATTCATTTCATACTTAGCCATCCTAAGTTAATAGCTTTATGAACATTACCGAGTTTAAAAATAGCAGAAACCAGTATTTCATATTTTCATAACTATATCTCCTTCAAATTGATTGTTCAAATAAGTCCTTTTCATTATAAATTTGGATACATTATTTTTTTATTATTGGTGGTAGTTGTGGTCTTGTTAGGTATTATTATTTTAATATTCATAGGAACTACATCTTTACAAAATTATTAACACTTTTTGGATTAACTTTCATGACAACTGTATCTAATACACAGTCATAATATGACGTCATTAATATCAATCTACACTTTGAAAACCCAAAGCATTAGAATAACAACAACAAATTTCCCCACGTTGCAATTAATTGGATCCTTGTATATATGCAGTGAACTATTACCCTTTAAATGGCCACATGAACCAACCATTGTCACGTTTTTGCCAGAGGCTGGATCACCTGTTTATTTGCGTATTGTTGGGAGAATTCGCTTTAATACCGGCATATACTAACGTGTGCATTCCAGGGACACCTATCATGATAATAAACCATATGACGAGACAGTAGATGTTCCAGATTCAGAAGATATTGTAACTCCACGTGTTCCTTCTCAAACCAAAAATCGCGGACCTCATCAAGGCAAGTAGTCAGCTTCATTTCTTTCTTTTGCTCTTTCCTTTCATATCTGTCTCTCTCACTGTCAATACCTGCCAATTTGTACTTGCTTCGTTGAACCAATCGTAATTTTGGGATGCTGTCTTCTTCTTTGCTTTCTTCTCGACACCAATTTCAAGTGGATTTTATTAAGCTTTCTAAAACAAAATCTTCAAAACAATGATGCTCCGAAATACATAGATTATTCAGGCTGAATAATACTTATTTGGACAATCACAGTGTGGAATAATAACGAAATACGGCATGGCGTGACTGTTTATGTATAACAGAACAGAATGATAAGCTATAATGACGATGTGTATCATTCAAGACATATTTCACTAGTTTTCCAATTAGTTGTACGAATATTTCATTGTATACCTTTAGCAAAATTATTACTTAAACAATTTTAAAAATCCGGTCGAAATTAAAAATGGAATAAAATTCCTAATTAGTTCACAAAAATAAACAATTTGTCTATTTTATTTTTTACTTTTTATAATTTTATTTATTTTTTAAACTTTAATTTTAGTTATTTTGGCGTTTTACTGATTATTTTGTGCAGATATTTTAAGATTTATTGAATCTGTTTTTAAATTCACTTAGGATGAAATAAATGTACAGATTTTAAAACATAACTGTCTTGCGTCCCTAGACTTGACGCTATGCTTGCGCTATTTTCTGATTTTGGCGTGGACTTAATATCAGTATAAGGAGGTTTCTTCACAAATCTGATTAATTTAATTACCTGCACTGCACATGCTTGATCACTTATTCAAAAATTGATTAATGTAAAAAATTAAATGTATATTTACATACTAATACACAAGTTATAAAATTACTAACAAAATTAATTGCATTTAATACGGCATTGTAAATTATGTTAGTAATAGAATTTGTCTCTTCTATATGTGAGCTTTTTCAAAATGAATAATAATTGTCCCTCAGAAAAATGTACTAATTTATTATTGATTTATTGGATTCTTATTAAAGAACATTACATTTGAAGCTTTCATTTTCTTGTGAAAAATCAATCTATTTATTACTGGGCTATATACGATATGATTTATTCATTGATTTCTAATTACTAATTTTTCACTTCTTTTAGAGTGATTTTTCGTATTACCTTTTAGAGAAGGAAAGAAACTTCCTCTGTGTCAATTGTATCATAATCAGGGTCAAATATATGATTATGATATAAATTGCATGTTGAAAATACGACCGCCTTCATTAACAAAAATTTACATCTTAATTTGTCCTCTGGTTTCTTATACTTTATTTTACTGAAGAAAAACTTTTCTTCCTGTATATATTTGCTTATGTTAGACAATGATATCTCGAATTGCGTCTCTTGATTGTGCAAATACTAGTATGTATTAATAAAATCTTAAAATTAACTGATTAATTAAAATTGATTATTATCTCATTAATTTGTTATCCCTGACTAACCCATTACGAGTTGTGCTTGAATTGGTAAATATAGATTTTGTCAGTATTCCAGATATTTATTTATCAATCTCTTGGAATTATACAACTTTATGTTAATTTTATTCTTAAAACTATACACTTGTTTTAGTTGTGTCTTTATTGGTGCTTAATTTGTATGTGCATTATTAATTACTACTATTGTTTCTGGGATATTTCTATAAATAGTATTACATATTTTTCTTTTATTCAAATTGATGTATATTGGCATATATCTGTACTCATGTTACCAACTGCTGATGGGTTCTATTAGCTTTCATGTTTGATCATTTAACCGCCTATATCATGTCATAATATATATATATAGCTACGCTTGCTTGATGAATCTAAGTTTGCTTCTATGTAAGCTTCTATAAGCAGGAGGTGATTATCATATTTTTAAGATGTTTGCTTTTGTCTTTATAACACTCTGTTTACACACTTATGTTAATATAATGGTGCGGTTATTAAATTCATTTATTTATCATTGAACAGCAAATATTATTCTTCATTTTGAATGTAACTCTTTGGTGCTTATAACATTGCTTCCTGTCTTTTGTGTAATGTGGTAAAATGTATAACGTAACATTTGCAACACTAACAAATATGTTTTATTAATACTAATTGTTTGTTTATATTGTTATCAAACCAAACCTGTTTAATAGTTGATGTTTAAGTATTATTGTTTCGTTTATTTGGTATTTTATATTCATCTCAAATTTATTATATCGAAGGCAAAATGATGATCATTTTGGACATACAGCATTTCGTGTATGTAAGCCATAGTTTTCGGCTTTTAAAGTATCCTAAAATGCATCTTAAAGTATTGTTTTTCGAGAAATTTCGATATAATTTATTTTCTATTTGAAAAGAATAATGAACTATATACTTTGTAGATTCATCATTGTATATCTGCAGAGATCTGAAGACGTCTTATCTTTAAAAAATCGTTTGTTATTTATTTACATTCTGAAACATTGATTTACATGTCTCTATATTTATTTATATAGTTAAAATAATACATTATCATTAGTTTATTATGTTATTGAATTGATGAATATACTTGCATTTATTTTGAATTATTTGAATTACAATCTTAAATCCATAATTGCTTTAACTAGACGGCGATTTATATGTGTAGTTATTTTAATACATATTAATTATAAAAGATATCCCATTATCACTATACGGATGATTTGTTTTAAATTAAATTAAGTTACTTTTATTTTTGTATTGAAATTGAAGTTGAAATGGAGCTTTCGTTAATGCAAGTACGATTATTTATTATGAATATAAACATTTTAAATATTCGTCTGGTATATAAATCCAACTTCACTAATTGGTCTAGTTCAGTGATGTCTTTTGTAGATTCTTTTTAGAATGTAGATTGTAAGGCAATTGATTTATACGATAGAAGTAAAAGGATAGTAATGTATAAACGAATATTAATGATTGTAGAACTTATTTTATCCATGAATTGTTTTATTTCAGGTGTACTGAGCAAAATTCCTGAACGAAGAATGTCGGACGCGGACTCTATGGACAAAGATGATTCGCGGGTAAGAAACTAATTCCTACCTTCGTAAAGGCATATGTATGTGTCAGTACCTAAATACAGTTTTATGCCAAATAGCTAAAGAAGACACAAATGCAAGTTTGCGGGCAGGGAAAGAAATGAGATATTAGATATATTGACATAGTGTTTTTTCTAAGTATACCATCACAATGTATTATTTGTTTATATTCTAGTGTACCTGGTAAGCTTAAGCATATTAGTTTTATTTTAATACTAGCAGAATGCTACAGTTTTGTCTGTATTAAAACTTTAAAATATATACATTTGGAGGTTCTTAACTATTTCTAAAATGGTGCAATTTTTTGACGTGTGTATTTCAATTCGCTTTTAAACTGAAGCTTTTATGCTTTTTTACCTACATCTATTTATCAAGTGGTTTATTTGAGTATTCATTTGTTTCGCTTTAAAAATTATATAGATACTCAAGGTACAAGTTTTCGAATTTGTTTAGTTGTTTACTCTTTTATTCCTTTTATATTTTATTGATGTTATTATTGTTTTTTTATGGTTTCATATTTGTACAGCTTTAATATCAAATACTCTCTATTCTTTAAAGACCAATGGCCTACACTGTATATACTCACTACGATAATATTTCATCCGTTGAATTCTATGTTTGTCTAATGAAATTCTAAAAACAACTATAATTAGTATAGAATATAATGATTAATTATTATTAGAAGTGCGTATTGAACTGTTCATATTTTCTGTGAATATTGAACGCTTTCATTTCTTTAGTTTGCCTTTAAAATTTTCACACAACTTTTAGTAAAAGGGTAGTTGTCAGTTATGTTGATGTAATAGTTTTTTGAAAATTCTTTTTGATTCAATATAGTTATTCTCTAACTTTAGAGTTGAAATTGTTTTAATTTGAAACATTTAAAATTACATTAAAACAACTGACTAGTTGATTGAGTTTTGAATTACCATAAAAAATGAGCACTGGTAGCGAAATGTTTGGTGTATCTATATGGGGCCTATCTGAAGGACGTCCTTGAGCTGCTTCAACTAGCTACCATGGAAGAGTTAGAGGCGGCTGTACATAGGGAATGGGCTAATATACCTGCAGATTTCATCAACAACATCATTAAATCTATGCCAAGACGTCTTTAGGCAGTATTTGCAGCTCATGGTGGTCATTCAAAATATTGACTAATTTCCCCCATTTCTACCCTTTTCTGAGAATGCTACAATAGGCCTTTTCAGGGTCACCACATATTGATTGATACCTATATGAACTATAAAATTGTTCAATTTATCTATAATTATATATTAGTAAGGCTTAAGGTGTTTTGGTTAAAGTTCAATAACAAAAATTTAATATTTGTGCATAAATGAAGGTGGGTGCATTTATTTTAAGCAGGGTTGTATATATATTTGATTATATTCATTGTACAAAATACATACCTATTATGAACTACTTTTTTGTTTCAGATATTTAATATATTTAAATATAACTAATATACCTACTGATAAATTAATTTCAGTGAATTTTTAAGTAATTAATCTGTGTCTTATCAATAAACATAATGTACTAATATTTACAAAGTAATAACATGTGGAGTAGTCTAGAACAGCTAAACTGGATACTGCTAAACTAAATTTTGGTAATAAGATTTAATCCTAATGAAATTCACTGAAAAGGTTAAAAATACTCATTTAAATTTTGTATTCAATAATTAAAGCAAATGGTACATTTTAGGTTTCACTTTAGAAAAGTTCTATTTACATTGTATATAATTAATTTACAAATATGAAACTAAAAGCCTTTAATTAAAAGTATATAAAATAAAATAAAATAAAAATTGTTGATCCATAAGTCATATTGTTTATTCAGTTTCGAATTAATTGATTGGTCAAATTTAAAACAATCATGATTGTTTTATTTTTTCATAATTAATAAAATTATTACAAATAAAAAATTATTGTTTTGTAATTCAGATGTTAAATTAATGTTTAAAGTTTTGTTTTGTTCTTATTATTAAATAGGGTGTTATTATTTTTAAAATTATAATTTAAGTATAATAAAAAAAGTTTTGGATATTAAAAAATATGTAAAATTCTAATAAATAAATACATATAAAGATATGGCATGCAATGAAATATTAATAGATTATAATTTACTATATTATATTACAACTTACTTTTAGTTTTAAACAAATAAAATTGATATACAAATATATTTACTGTAAATATATAATACTTAAGATATTATATATGTATAATTATAATATTTAGAACCTAATACAAATGGGTATTATGGTATCTATGATTTAATTTTATTGGCAGGAAATAAAATTTGAATTAGACAACTCATATAACATATTGAACCAATACTAACAGAATATAAAAATTAAATTTCAAATATGTCCAGACAGTTAATAATAATAAACTAAAACTTACAAACATTGGCCTGCATTTAACCAAATGCTTTAATAAATCAAATGAATTTTAAAATATTGTCTACTAGAATGTAGTATAAC
>JAYRBW010032737.1:0-12067 GCA_036023295.1 Invenusta paracnida | reverse complement strand
CGGGACCAAAGAATTGTGTACTTAATATCGAGTGTGCCTTATATCTAGGGGGCCTTATAACGGGATTATACTGTATAAGAATTTTTATATAAAAATATTTAATATTTTGCAAATCTTATTAATTATATGTTATAAATTGGCAGCAAAATAATACTTACTGATTTACCAATCAATTAAATATATTTCATATAAAAATAGTTATAATAATTTATAAATATTTAATTAATATTAAAATTGATTAATTACATTCAAATATTATTATAAAAACTTAATAAAATTGGCAGCAAAGGTATTATATGTATAATTATAATTTATATAATATTATATTACATATCATAATAATTCAAATATTTCATGATAATTTTTTAAAATAAAAACAATATTTGATTTTTTTTAATACCAATATAAAATTAATATTAGTAAAATTACTATAGAAAGTTCTTTTGGATTAATATATTTTCCAAAATTTAGCTGAAATGATTGCTTTTGAAACCTTAATTGTAATATTTTATGAATAGCATTTTTAATATAGCTTTCAGTTTTATAGAACAATACATGCTCTTTTTATTCCTATTAAAATGGTTATAGTTAATGCAGCGTTCCAGTTATTATTACCTACTTACTAATATAAAAATGGGCTTAAAATATCTTTCTGTGATAATTTCCATCACTTATTTCTTTTAAACATATTTGGAAATAATTTTAGCTTCTATACAATATTACTATTCATAAAAATAATTAGGTCTGCAGTATATTACTATGTCAGTATCTATATATTACTATTAGTAGGTATATTTTCTTATAGCCATAGGTAATTTTTTTAATTTGTCAACTAAACAAGTTTATAATACTGCTTTGTTCTTGCCCTTTGGCTTTAACTATTAAATATTTAATAAATCATATAATTGTAATCCTAAATTTATAATATATTCAATATGATATAAATTGTGTCTAAAGTTTTTTTTAATGAGCTAGTTTAATTAACTTAAAATTTTACAGTTTAAAAATAAAGATACAATTTTAATAAAATTCTACCATGCACTATAGTTATACACTAATAGTACTACTATTTATGTCTATATATATATTAATTTATTTAAATTATATATTAAGGATCTTTTTCATTACTTACCTAACAACTTTTTTAACATCCAGAAATACCCTATATTTGATATTAATATTATAAAGGTAGAGTAGAAACTGCTTAGTAATACTAATGGTAGGCAGGCTCTGCCTTTGGTTACTTCTTATAAATCACAAATGAACTTATGACTGTATCACTTACTTACAATATCCCCTTACCTATTTAAAAAATAAGTATTAACCCTCAAATTCAATTATTGGTCAATTATATTTATAACAGATCTATAAGAATAAGTTGTATAATGTATTATATTATAAATTATTAATATACATATATTTGGCAAAAACTTAAATCTATTTAAAAAATGTCAGGTAAATAATGAAAAAGAATCAGTATTCACAATCACATAGACTAAATTGTGGTAGACATACTATACTTATAGTACTAGTAGGTATTTTATAACTATAATAATATAACTTATAAGCATAACACAAGCAATAAACTTATTAAATATGTTATTTACCACTAAAAATGTCAGATGCTATAATTTAGAATATGTATAATATCAATAATAATAATACCAGTAGTTAACACAGTTTGAATTAATAATAACTATAAGATAAAATGATGATTATTAGAAATTATTATCAATGTTATTAATTATAATATTACTTTTGTCCATGAAAATATAGATCAGATTTAATATATATGCATATATTTATATTTGTCAAATAATAATGTAATATTTAAATTGAATAACTGTATAATATTACATTATTCAGTATGCAAAGTCAATGATTAGGAAAGAATTTTAACAATTTATGAAATGTTATTGACGACAAAATTTTTTAACCATGCGCGATTTTCTATCAAGGTTAAAAATATAGTTCAATAAAAGAATATATTTTATATATAGTAATATTTATAGTAATACTTGTCTAGCTTTATTATAATACTACAAATTATTATTTTTCATTGTTGTTATGTTTGTTAACAACAAATCTAGATTTACAAAATTTAATAACTTCAGTTTTTGTTTGAATTTATTAAATATATTAATTATATACGTCAAATAAAAAATACGGTAAACATTTTCACGTTAAGACTGTATGGCAGCCAAAAGGGTCCAAAACGAAATTCACGTAATGTGTACATAATGACACATAATGTTACATATGTGTACATAATGTCACATATTGTTACATAATCTGTACATAATGTTACATATCGTACATAATGTTATTTTGGAAATTAATGTAGGTATATATATGCGTTGAAAGTGCAAGTAGGTATATATGTATTAGGTACTATATCTATAACTGCACATTAAGAAAACTGCTGGAAAATAATGGACATGAGCAAAAGAGCAAGTAAGCAATAGGTAAGCATAAAAGTGACTGAGAAATGATTGAAAATAATCCCATTCGATTGTGTTCTATTGACAATCATGTAGGTAATTGATGTGCATATACCTCCTCTACATGCTACTTAAAGTTGGAATAATTCACCGCTCTAACAAGTTTAAGCTTTTGAGAATTGATTGAAATCGAGCGTCAGAAACTAAAACTGTGTAAAGCGAGAGTTTAGTTTTTTTCGCTTATATTGATAGTGTCTTAGATATTATATGTGTCGCTGTACCTATATTGACCCGGGCAGACCGACTTCTATTCAATTTGTAAATTATTAGTCGATTAAGAAGATGATTACATCACTACATAATCAATAATTATAGTGATTCAGAGGTTTTAATTATTTAGTTCTATGGGTAACATGATTAACAAAGACAATAATATAATATTGCGTTCATTTTTCGACACACAATTCTAAGTTATTCTATTTAAATTTATTAGATATAATGACAATTATCTTGAAATAAAATATTTTGTTTACTGGGAATATGTTACATATTTAATCTTGAAATAAGAATGTAGTTAGTTTAAACAAGTAGGATTTCAATTCATTTTAATGAATAAGTAATTACGCTCAAGTAGGCTAAAACGTAATTAATAAAACATATTCTAAATTGAAATTGTAATTGTAATTTAGGTGAATTAGAAATTACGCTTCACCTAGTCCAGTAACGATGCAGAACACTATCAATAGCACCAATACCGAAACGATTTTCATTCTGAAACAAAGTGATAATCATACATATTTGCTTCAAATCGAGATAAGCATCATAGTTTACCAGCGAATAAAAATAACGTTTTTTACTTTTTTCCATCTAACGTTCAGCGACTAGTCAGACTGTAGTATAAAGCTCGAATTAAAGCTCAATTGAGTAGCTGGAATGAAGTTCTGTGTTGTAAGCGACTTCTTTAATATTGTTTGATGGACCAATCAAATTCGATCACCTTGATCTGTATGCATAAAAACATCTGCACGTCTGCTAAATATATAGATTCTGCATATTTGATTCTTTTTTATTAAGGAATAATCTGGGACGGTCTGGTTTTTAACTAAAACTAGTATATATTATCATATTAGGCATAAATGTGACATTTCAATAATTTTAATAAATATATTGTATTTATAATTGGATAATTGACAGCTAGATGTCCTACCATGAGTATTACCTAATGTGTAGACTACTTTGACGTGGAATGTGCAAATATCATGCTTTGACTAAACAAAGACATTCCTCTATTTAATATTTGCATGGTGCATTGATCCTGCTTAAATCAAGTTAATTAATAATTTCTATAGAATTTTCCGTTTAATATTATTACTATATATATAATAATAATATTATGTAACTAGGAATATTCTAATTGATATCACCATACAATCCTTATAGCTTTGATAAAATGATAACCTAAACCAGCTCAAAGCAAAAAATAAATTATGTATTACGCAATGTACATAATTGAGCCATTGATGAAATTAATACAAGAGTATAAATACTTTTATGTTACATGAATGATGGATAAAATATACACTAAAACAAAATCGATAACGGCGCAAAATGAAAGCCAAGAAACGAGTTCAAAGAAGAAATATTAAAATACATACCATTGATGATACTAGGTAGTTCAGTGAATAAATAAATTGTTATAAATAGACGCCAAGAATAATTTGGTAATATTAATGCTTGCAATATGCATTTTTATATATCAATATTAATATCTATATGTAACATACCTAAAATATAAGAATGCTAAATTCAGACAATTTCTTGGCAACGGTTTTTTGTGTTATTTTTACTATTTTTATTAATTATATTTTATTGAAAACCACTAATCATGAATGCATGTACAGACAAAGTATGCACTCAAATGATGTCAAAGTGTGAATTGAAGGAGTGAGTCAATGACAAATAAACTCAGGTCACTTGAAAGTAGGAAAGCTCCACAATAACGAATAGCGATGTTCAAATTTATCTCTACCTCTCTACCCTCCAATTTTAACACATCCTAAAATTAAAATTTACCCGCTTTGTGTCCACATCTCGGTGCCACTCTCACAAAACATACAGTAACTTTTATGATTATATAAAATGAATCCATAATTCCAATGAAACTATTATAAAATAAACGACACCTATCTTTACACAGATATGATTTTTTAAAGGAATATATTATTATTGAAATATTAGTACCATTATAACTACTATACTATTTGTAATGATACAAATGAAGAATTAAAACAAAAACCGACATGTAACATTAATGTAATTATCGCGGACAACGTAATAATAGAAAGCATAATATAAATTCAATGTTTTAAAACAATTGTGTTGTACTCGCTAATTATGTATCTACAATCTCGTCAGCGGTAATTTTCATTTAACCAAGAACAATTGTGAACGTTTATTATCAGAGTAATTATATATAATTACTCTATGTTTATAATAGTGTTCATTTTAAAGAGCCAAAAATATGGTTTGTTGCATTAGTAAATTTATAAGCTAAGTTAATTTTACTTTTACAGTTAAAAACTATTTTTAATTAAAAACCTGAACGAGAAATTTTTAAATACCTTTTTAGCCGAAAAACCATTTGAAAAATCTTAATTTATTACAGAGTTGTCAAACACGTTTACATTTGAGCAGAGAAGTGTGCGCTTCCAAGTGTATAGTTTCCTTTTGTATCACCTGTACTGACACCTATAACTCTTTATAAACCTTATCCATACCCGCCAGTATTTTTGCTCGGATTTTTAAATGAGCAAATGAAGCAATATAAACATTAACACCTGATATTATAAGCTCGATATATGCACGTAACATTAAAATACACCATTTTGTTAAAATGAGCAAACCCTATTTTTTTCTATAAAAAAGACCTTTTCTTTCAAAATTGAAAGAACTCTGATTAGGGTACTGATTAATTTCATTAAATCATTTCACAAAGTACAATTAAAGTTTGTTTTCTTTATGAAATATAATATATTTTAATACTTTGAAGTGAATTTCAAATAATAAAAATATTTTTACATATATTTTAAATAAAAATAAATACATTTGACCATTTTTCAATTGAATGTTTATTTAGAAAACATGTTTGTTTAACTATGCAACATTTCAAAACTCTATTTTACGAAATTTGAAATGATATGCCTCGTTTCCATTCCCGGGATCTATAAGCGCATGACTACCACGGAAATCATGGTCAGGGTTAATTCACTGACATTTCACTGCGCTTACAATTGATTTATCGATTATTATTAGTAACATGGAATATATCGATTGATATATATTATGTGTCAATATACTGAGATCAGTTTTATCAGTCGTAAAACTGTTAACATTTATTCAAGGTTAATTAAAATTAATTTTTAAATAAATTTAGAATAAGATAATGCGTTTTGACTGTGTTTATTTTACGAAATGGGTAGGTAATAAAAAATATTTTTGACTTGTCTAATTTACAATATTCTATGCTATAACTTTGATATTTAAAATGGAAGCCACTTTTAATAATAAACAATATTAGTCCCTTAATTTAAATCAAATCACATTATATGTAATTAGGTATAACAGTAAGAAACATTAACATGTATGTGGATATAAGATGGAATTAGTCAGAAATAAACACAAAGTGATATCAAAAACAGGATCAATTGTCAGTAGAATATGAATATTTCGTGTGACAAATTGTTTACAAATCAAACTAATCTTTGAAAATGTGACGTCTATTATGTCAATTTCCAAGAAGGAAAAGATATTCACATAAATAAGTGAGTTTTCAATTAATATTTATAAGAAACATGTGTCTCTTATTAATGTCATCTTGTATTTGTTAAAACTATTTCTGGTTGATCATTAATCTCTCCAAGGAATGTGTATGTATTTCTAACGTGTAATTAGAAGTATGTTTAAACCATTACATATTCGTTCTGTGTGTCTGCCTGCGTTTCTGGAATGATATGACATGAAATTAAATTAAATTATTTATATAGTACGCACTCACTTTTACTTCTTAATGATAAGAGATTTAGTGGATCGAAAGTAGCTTGCTTTGTGCGAGTCATTTGGACTGTACTGAGTCCCTTGAGAAACACGATTAAAGATGACGTGCTCGGACATTCTTCTAGGTGCCGTCTGCGTCGATTGGGTCACCCTAGATGGCGGTGCTAGGTCCGAACCTTTCCTATCCCGGGCACTACACTCACATAGGCCAGCTTGGCACATCTTACTATCCACAGTGGGAGCGGTGGAGGGAAAGGTGAGGACTGTTTGAACATCTGCCGACCGAGTTTCACAATGCGTGATGACCTCCTCTGCTTGACATCCAATATCCAGGAAGTTTCTCTTCTCTTCCACTGGGGAGTTGAGGAGGCTGTTGGTCATCTGCTCCACCGATGGGGGCTCCGCGAAGAGACAGCCTAGATCGACGGTTCCACGCCGGAAATAGAAGCGCTTTTTGAGCTCTTCGAGATCCGCTTTAGGGATCTCAATGTCCCGACCCTTGTTCACCCTAGCGACGGTTTTTTCTCGGTTCTCTAGCACCTCGAGCGGCAGTTTATGGTGCATGTTTTTGGTCTCGGTGCAGATGGTGTTGAGATTGGTGATCAAGGAAGTCACTTTACTCTTCTCCTCCATGAGAAGCTTAATGTCGTCGCTGTAGGCCTCCTGGATTTGTTTGAGCAGATGGTACTGCGATTTGCGCACAGTTCCAATGAACTCTATCACTGTTGTGTTGATTCTGTCTCGCACATCGCCAATGCTTTGCTCACAGTCAGTAATGTTGGACGCAATGTTCTTCAACTTCTCCAATTTAACGGAGCACTCGGCCAGGTCGTCTTTCATGGAGTCCTGGAACTTCCGGAGTCCCTCGTGGATTGTCACGATGTCGTGGTGTTTGTGCCCCTCCTCATAAGTGCACAACAGGCACACACAGACACCGCAGGTCGAGCAGAAGAAACGAACAGTCTCGTCCAGATGCTTTAAACAAATGAGACTGTCAATCTTGTCGGGCTGGACCAAGGTATGTCGCGAAGTGACTAGCGTCTCCGAATGGGCTACCTCACACCGCATACAAAGAGTCTTGGCACAGTCAATGCAGTGGTAGGCAGCAAGAGAGGCATGACCACGGTACCGGCAGATGTCGCAGATGACATGGGCCGTCTTGGCTCCCAGACTCGGACGATCCACGATGTTGGAGAGTCGCAGAACAATTCTGTCATCGGGTAAGCGACTGCATCCCCCGACGGGAATTTCTGTCCGCTGGCGACACAGGGGGCAGCGCAGACTACGACTGGAATTGCTGCTAGCGTATTGACTCCTCCGTGGACCCAGATACTGACCGGGGTTGGCATAATTCTCCAAACACCGGAGGCAGAAAGTGTGCATGCATTTGAGCACTTTGGGGTTGCGGTAGCGCTGGCAACAGAACCGACATGTCAAAAAAGATTTATCGATTTTCTCGGAAAAACTCATAGTACTATTCTTCTTGTAGTTCGACAAACTTTTGAAACTTCCACACTATGCCGATGATGTTGACCTTGCGTAATACTTTATGAATGAAATTGTCAAAACAATTCTATCGGAGGACACTTGTTTGACTGGAGGAATGAAGTACAGTATTCTTCTCATACAGGTGACCGCGTCAATTTCGTGATCGTATTATATTGACTTTCCATTTCACTCACCTAGATGCTGATAAAATGCAAATCTATCAATATCGCCTAGTACATAGCACTCTTACTGGCTACCTGTTAGTGTACAAAGCGCGCATGAAATAGCCATAAAATATGGGCATTTTAAATTACCTCTTCCCTTGCGAACACACGCGCGAGTCACATCACATCTCGTCTATTAAATACGTAAGAGGTTAAACGTTGCAAGTGTAACTGCCTCGGTAATTCTGCTTGGAAAGTGGATCACATTCGCATTCACATTTATAGGTCTCGGTGGGTGTATACATGCGTAGGTATACATATATATACACACGAAATGAGATAACCTGCTTGCTGCACCACTCCACTGTCTCATGGGATGTGGTGACATAAACTATGAAAGATCCCTGTCGTGTGCTTAATGTAGGAAATTACCCCTCCTATCTCTTTCCCTAGCGCTCGAAATAGGCAATGTTTATAAGAAAGTCCACGGGGTAGCAGCTCTATATAGTTATAATGCACTGGGGCGAAGGAATTGTGCCAATATGTGCTGTCTCAGTGGTCGAGCTAAGTGATAAATATAAACTTTATTTTAGAATTGATCGGCACCGAGACTTTATCAGGCGATTTCTGTGACGTCAATGATGCAGTTCTTCGTGGAAATCTATGAGGAATAAGGATTTATATACTGCACTTGCTTATTTACTTATGTTTAAGTAAAGTTTAAGTTTGACAGTACTATGTTGTAGATTTGATCCTTTATTTAATGTAAGTATTTATTCAATTAAACACGATGTTTTTGTGATTTAATTGAATTTATACCAATCAAATATGGATTTAATGCAACCAGGTGCGATATTATGTGGCATTCAAATACGGCGTTGTAGAATTCAAATTTGAATTTATAATGATTGGGATATAAGGCGTTCAAATACGATTTATTGCATTCAAATTTGATCTCAAATTAATGCAGTAATATTTGAATATTACCTAATATGGACATATGGACATATAGGATACGTTAATATATATATATAAATATATTCGTTGATAAATTTTGTTGTATGTTGCATTAATCTTGAATAGGAACAAATATAAACGACTAATTTCAAAATATATAGTTTATCATAAATGACCTATTGAGATTGTCGGTATATGGTCGGTATCTAAATATAGGTACCTACACAATTCTTTAAATTATCAATAAGACTTCTTTTCTCCTTATATTTGAGATATTACTAATACAAGCAATAAGGATAACAAACAGATAGTTATAGAGGACGGTCGAACGGATTATAACAAAGGAGAATGAGAAATACACACTAAAACAGTGGTATACATAGTCAAGAAGCACTTGGAATAACACAAATTAGATGTATGGCTTGTCGTGAGAAACTTGGATGATACATTCATCAAGTAAAGAGGCTATTGAGACTGTGAGCTCAGGCGTTGCAAGGGAGATATGGCTCTGGGGCAACTTGGGCTCACTCGGAAAAGCCGTTTACCTCTCTCAGTGGAAAGTGCAACGGTCACTCCCAGAGTGAAGAGCCATCTTCGGTGTCCTGTTCAGGCATTTCCTGTTGTTTGGGATCGGGCTGGGAAGAAATCGAGAACTCGTGGTTCTGAGTGATGTGGAAGATCACTTGCATAAAAAATGCGGACCGACAAAGCCGAGGAGGACAACGATGGCCCCGAGAGTGTGGAGTGTGAAGAGCCGGACGAGTACATCTTTCCAGAGGCCAGAGGCGAAGATCGTCGCTGAGGGGAGTATCCAGAGAAAGCGAGATCGTGGGACCAGGTCGACGGTCCCACATCAGAAATTAATGTTTTATTTAATAATAAAGTTAAAATGTTTTTATATGCTTCATTGATTTGATATTTAAATAACGTGTAATTATTTTAACCAATAAATTTTAAACTAACGGCTGATTATTGCGCGATAAATAATAAACAAAGTGTGACAGGCCAAATTACTTCGATTTTCCGATATTCAAATATAAAGCATTTATATGCTAACATTTCTTATAATGAACATAATATTTCTAGATATAATTTAACTTATTGTAGATTTGAAACGGTTTTCGGATTTCCCTAAATTTCTTAAATTGATATTTCAGCCTATAATAAATTATCCAAAATTATTGTCTTAAAATACACAAAATTTGTTATAACTCAAATCATTATGGAAATTAAATGATTCTTATTGAAGTTAATAATAAGATGATGATATTTTTTGTATATAATACCTATGTTAGCCGAATAAGCCTAGGTTTTTAGATTACTGTAATTACAAATTTATAGGGCGAACTTCGGCTGAGCCACCTAGTGATTGTCACTTACTTGAAAATGCTGTAATATGACAAATACTAACCCCGCACGAAATAGTGTCGGATTCAAAGATATTTCTTTTTCTTAACAGTTATACATATATTTGGAGAAAATCTCTATAAATTATCGTAGGCCGGATTCTTTAATTCAAGATAATATTATGTCACCAATAGATTTGTATCTAGTGGATTTACAGTGGAAATGTAATGATATTCTCTACAAAATTGCATTTCTTTACAATGACATTCTTTATTATTCAGAAAGGAATCTCTTCGATAGCGCTCGTACACTGACTTCTGAATATTTTTCATAAAGGCCATTTGGCTTTGTGTACGTACCTACTATTCAGAAGGTCATACTGGAAAGAGATTCTAGTTCAATAAAGCGTTTACAAATATCATACATCATGCGGAAACAAATCATCGTCACACAAAAAATCTGTTTTTTTAGTATTTTACTACTGCTTAAGAAGTTATAGTCTTGTATTATACACACATATGCACTGTTAATTCAATGCGCTTATAAAAGCAGCCAAAAGGAGTCGTTCTGTTCCCACAGATTGTACGACCATATTCATAAATATTGATTTTGCTACTGTCTTTGCAATTGTCTTTTGATTACGAGATATGGATTAAATTATGTGTTTGAGTAAAATAACTTTTACCAAAGTAAAGTTATGAAATGTTTGCAATCCTTTTGGAATGGTGAATTATTGTATGGAGTTTGATTTGAATTAGATTTGAAAATCTCCATGGGAGAAAGGTCAAGTGTAAAAGATTCAGTGTTGAGAGGAGAAGCGAATTGACAGGTCGGGTGGGCGCCGACAGAACGCGATTTTTTAGTATTCGGAAGCCAGCCCATTAGCGAACGAACTAAGTATTTGGAAAGAGATTGGACTCCTGTGTTTGATGAGGTGACAAGCGATGAGGTCTGGAGGAATGGAACTCCTATGTTTGGTAGGTACGTATAATATTGGTCATAAAATTACTAATCAAATATTGAGATTAAATCACGTAAATTAAATCGTATAGCCGCTAGCTAACTAGATGTTGTAATTGGTAACAGATTGATTTTAATAATTAATAAACTATTCCATTAATTGCCTTGATTGTTTTTCATTGCCTTTTTTTGGTATAGAAATTATTGGGAGATTTTAGAGATATTGTTATTATAATTTAGTTGGTATAATTTAATTATTATATTTAATAACTGAGTAGATAACTTATTTGATAACAGTTAGTTCTGACAGGTATCCCGGCACATATAAAGTGTGGCTCCGATGTGGTGTTGGCTTTCATTGAGCGTTTTCCAAAATTGGAATCGTTAAGAGCGCTCTTTTTGCCAGGAATACGAAACTTTTGGAAAGAACGATTTCTTTTTGTCGCTCTTTAATTTAAAGTCAAACTGAAAGATGTATATTTTAAATGAATCGATGAATACATTACATAAACGAAGAATGTAAATATTATTCATGCAAGTAACTTTCTTTAAAACAATAATTAATGTATATAGTTTCCTATTTTATGCGTTGAACTCAGGTCAACTCTTTGATTGTACTAAATACACTTTTACTAAGAAACATTGTTTTCTTCTTCT
>JAYRBW010032726.1:0-12067 GCA_036023295.1 Invenusta paracnida | reverse complement strand
ATTAACATGTACGTATTAACATATATATTTACTATTAATATCTTATATTAACATGTACGTATTAACATATATATTTACTATTAATATCTTATATTAACATGTACGTATTAACATATATATTTATATAAAATTGTAAATTTAATATTAATATTTCAATATACGTATATATGTATATATAATTTATAACTGTATTTATTTATAATTTTTAAAATGCTAAATCTATATTTTTTCGAAATTCTCTATTGTCATACTCAAGAATGAAAGGGATTTGATTTATCAACTATTCTGCGTGGTAGTAAGAAATGTAATCTATTGATTCGATTAATTTGTGCTATTGTTTCGTTATTCATTGATATTCCGATTTTTCTATATGTTATTATATCGCTCCTTATAGTACCTACCTAATCTCTTTCAAAAATGAATTAGTTGAATTCTCAAGGTAGCTTTAAACGCACCTTGAGATTTCAAGTCAAATTAGGAGAAATCTCGAAATTTGAAGTCTGCCTTAAGCTCAAGGTTGGATTGGGAATATATGCCGGAGAATTCTCGAGTTTGGTGTGGGAATGGCGCGGCCTAAACACTGAATTTGGTATAAATTAAATGCTATTAAACTTTGGCATGTTTTAAGGACGCTGACATTTTCAATTTGATAACAGTTTTGATTAAAACAATGTTTATGAGGCTTTGAAGTTTAACAATATATAGCAGAAATCACAGAGTGAACTATCACGATGCTGACGCAAAATAATAGGCAAATAGTAATCCATATTGATTTCTAACTGCATTTGATAACAAGATATTCGCCAGCCAATCAGTTGGTGATACCGTAGAGTAAATGAATTTATTATAATTATCTCTCTATTTAATAATAATTACACTTGGAATGGTAGCTTTATATATACCTATTAAACACTCAGGAAATGCAGTTCTAAATCAGACGACATGCTATTTGCTGGTCATAGTGAGTCACGCTATTTATACAAAAATAGGGTATAAGAAGGAATAAATTTTCAAAAATGTATAATTTGTACCAAATATTATTGTAAATTTGATCATATAGGGGTACCCAGAAAAAACCGTGTTCAAAAACAGATATATTTATCAAACATTTACAAACAATATTTGTATACAAAAATGTATTAGGTGTAATGCATGAAATGAGTTTTACACATTGGGAAGGTATTCCCCATTAATGTCAATGAACTTCTGTAGGTCGTTTCTCAGAAACGTAAGTTCTTTGGTGAATTCTCGTTGTCAAATTGTCTTGCTTCATCGGTGCTATTTAGTATCAAGTACTTCCTGGCGACATTCATATTTCAGAATGCAAATCTATGACATAAATTCACATCTGGTGAATATGGAGCTTGTGGAATGCGCTGAATTCGGTGCTGTTTAAGGAAAACTTCGGTTGCATTGGCCTTATGAGGCCGAGCATTGTTATGCATTATTGTGAACTGATGTTGAGGGGGAATTTGAAGCAGATTTTGCGAAAATTCGATATATCGAGTTGCATTTATTTAAACATTACATATCGTTATTTTTTAGTTTGGAGATTAAAAATAGTTTTATTTTTTATATTTAATTTTACAAAGCGACAAATCATTTGTGCAATCGTATAAATAAAAAAAAACTATGGCGAAAAATATTATAAATGGAATTATATAAATTCTAAAGTATTATATTTACCTGTTATTAATATTACAATTTTCTGTATAATTAATTAATTATTTTAAATGTTGCAAAATTCACCAATGCCGATATATTTGTTTCAATTGAATGAAAATCAATATGTCGTTCAGTTGTTCTATTTATTTATTTATTTATTTGTTGTTTCCACAATTAGTTAAATGATATCTTTTCATTTATTGATATCTTTTTTTTATATATTATTTATCTAAATCTATTTATATTCATTCCCTAAAAGTACTTCCGCGATAATTTGACAATTAAAAATAATTCATAGCCTTTAAAATAATTTCTATTATATATCAATTGACACAAGTTATTCAATCAAACAAGATATATACCTGTTTGTGTATTTATATTCTTAGGTATTCAATTGTACACATATCTACTTACTTATAAATTCATCTTTATAAGCAAATGTAGTTCTAATATTTCATTCGAACCATCACGAACCAAATGTTGATCCATGGAAAAGTTAGGATTAGGGTTAGGGTGGCATCAGTTTAGCTGGAATATTGTCCCAGCAACGGATTCCTTGACTCCTTTTGGTCTCGGTTCTCTCTTAGATCTTGGTCTGGAAGGAGATGATCTATGGGTCTCTATCCGAGGTTGAGAAGCAGTTAATTGTCACTGAGGTGAACCTGCTTCGCCAACTGCGACATCGGAACATCGTCCGCTACTATGACAGGATTGTAGACAGATCAAAATCCGTTATCTACATCATCATGGAGTATTGTGAGGGTGGTGATCTGGCGTCCCTCATTCGATACTGGAAGCGCGAAAAGTGAGTCAAACCCTCTTTATAAAGCATTTCTTTGTTGGGACTTCCAAATTATAAAGATAACTTTTTTTATAGTCCAGTCATTTTGGATAAAAAATCAAGAAAATCTGCACAAATTGCTAACAAAGGTTTGATGGTTGATAATTGTAGATATACCGTATATACTCGTGTATAGGCCGCACTTTTTTCTTAAAAATGGGTACCAAAACTAGGGGGTGCGACTTATATACGAGTACCTAGGTACACAAAAAATTAAGAAATTTTGATTTGATCAATCATTAAGTGGTGGCCCTGTAAAGGGCCGTTTTCGCGTTCTCAATATGTAGGTACATACCTACATAAAATTACTGCGGCTTAAATATAGGTAGGCACCTTATGAAGCAAATTCAGCGCTGAATATATTTATACAATATCTTTATGCTATAGAAATATTATTATTATTATTAAAAGGTATCTAATAGAAAATAAGAGAAAAATAAAACCTCATGGGTAAAATTTATTTTCTACATCAAATATCAGAAAGTGGGGGGTGCGGCTAATACACGAGTATATACGGTATATTATTAATTTGTTTAGTCACACATTCTGTAGTTATAATTGTATTATTTTGCACATAAGAGAACCTATTTGTAATACATCTTGCACTAATAATTTTATTTAATGTATAGGTATATTTGTTTAGTTTTAATATATTTTAATGTTACAATTAATATAAAAAGGAAAAATCAAATTTTTTATTTTTATTTAAAATGTGTATGAATGCCTATTTATGGTGCCCAAATTTATTTTACATCTTATAATATACAGATTGATTGACAGTATACTGCATCGTTTTGATAATATGAATTTAATAGATGAATTAGTTCATGTTTCATTTAAGTTGTGTGTTATACTTATGATTGCTACTTAGGATAGTAGCAATCCTAAAATGCAGTAGCAGTAGCTACATTTCTCCATAATATGTAAAAATCTTAAGCCAATTTTATATTTTGCATCACTCTTGCAATAAAGTGAAGTTTGAATTTCATGCTGGTTTTGTGTAAAATAAAATAGACAATCAAAATAGGACTAAAAATTAAAAAATGAAATATATACTGTATTTTATGCACTAAATATACGAACAGTTATCCCTTGCTTTATTTGAATTTGTAAATACGGGCAAATTATGTCCAGTTTTCTAGATACTGACACGAAAAAAAAACGATCCAGTGATTACACATCCTGTTAAAACTCCACTTTTGGTGTAGGTACTGCAAACATCCTTCTTATTTGTTTAATTAATTTGTGAAACTCTAATATAATTATATTTCGAGGATGCTCCTGCAACAAAATTACAGCATGTGACTAAAATAGGTTTATTAATTTATAGTCTCAGTTTGTTTTAGATATATATATATTTTGTTTTGAATTTTAAGTACATGTGAAAGTTGAACTTTTGCAACAGATAACAAAAAATATTTGTTGTAGAAACCTTGATATCAACGTTTTACAACACTCAAACGGTATAATTTAGTGATTAATCTAAAATAAATCCGCTAAGTCAAAACAAAATTTTCATTTATACAATTTGATATACTATAGAAAAAGCCTGCACAAAGAAAACACAATACAATGCGTAAATAAAAATGTAATTATGATAAAATTAAAATAAAATGTTTTCTCACTTTTGAAGCTTTTTTTGATATGTTACTTTTTACATGATTATTAAACAAGTCTGTTGGATATATTTTTACAAGAGTTTAAATATTTAATCTTATTTTATTGGAATAGCAATATTGTGAAATAATATTATTATTTTGAAACACACAAACGTTTGCATAAATAATTTACAAATTAAAAATCTTCTCGAACATATAGAAAAGTTAAGGAATCAGTAATGTTAGTTAGTTAAAATTAACACGTCTAAACAAATACTTTTTGTTTTTGTTTTCATTATTTTGAAAGAATATAACAAAACTCAAAATTAGAAATCTATTAGAAATTGAAAAATATATAATTTTTCAATTAAAAGAAAGGGCTTTAAAATCCGAGGCTTAAAAATATAGTTTTATTTCTCTGGATAAAAATGTTGTGATTTTTTAAAACTACTCTTTTAACTTATTTATATTAACTTTATTTTCAGCAATTGCAATAAATAATTGCAAATATAATATATAAAGAAGTATAGTTTAAATTTAGTAATTTTCGTATTATTTAATATTTGTTTTGTAATATTTTATAGTATATTCTTTACTTCATTATAAAATATTTCATTAATATATCTATCTTAAAAGTAAATCAAGTATATTATATTGTATGAATAAGTATACCCACGTTTTGAAATCTTCAAATTTCATATGCTTGATAATTTCACTATTATTCTAGTTTTGGTATATCAGAAAACAATTAAAAAAGTAATAATAAATTTATGAATAAAATATATTTAGAATTAAAATTAAATTTTTTTTTTCTTCAGAAATAATAGAAACATTTTCTGCACGAATAAACTAGAATATTTCCTGCAATATGTGTATTTTGTATCTATATATGTATAATACTTTATGTAATATAGTTATATAGTGTCAAGGCATGTTATATTATATGTACATATATCCCAACGCATGCTTCACTGTATTTCAGTGTTTGTTTGTATGTATTTAGAAAATTTAGACTTTATTTATCCCAGATAGACTCATTATTACTAAAGCGTGTGATTGGAGATATTGAGTAAAATTACAGAGCTCAGTTAATCCAGACATTTGCTGTAGGAGGCCAAATCTTTCCTGTCATTACTATAGAAACATCAAACATCACCTTGTCCGAAGCAATCTGGTAGATTGCCGCAGTAACAAAGGCAGGGGTTTACTTTGCGCCACAACTAATTAATATCAAAATTATTTCTTTCGTTTGTAACGAAATTCGAGGTTAACAACAGATGCACTAAATGTTATATTAATGGGATGAATATTGTTGTCTAAATTATGTTCACAATTATAGTGATATTACTTACATTTTTGTATTTCGAATAAAAATTTCGGTTTTCAATTTATTTGTATATTAATCTGTTTTTGTGTTTAATAACACCAAAAGCAACTTGAAGTATTATTGGGGGATTGTATTATTTATTCATTTACTAAATAACATTTATTTATTTAATAAGTGCTATTATTAATATATATGTATTTTTTGGTTTTGATCTATTTATAAAACCGTACTTTTCTATTTCTGTTTGCTTAATTTATACTATAGGGGCTAAAAGCATTTGCTTCAATTCACTAATATTCAGTAATTTTATTATCAGGTGTACATATTCATGTGTAAATCTAAAAGCTCATTCTAGAAAGAAATTGTAATATCGTCTAATTTTTTAAATTGTAAAATTATATATGCAATGCATCAAAATGATATCTTTGCAACTTTTGAGTATATTTGTTAAAATCCCAGTTAGCTATTTTATAAGATTATTTAAATTATAATAATTGTCAAAAATTTACCACACAATTGTGCCCTACTGAATAAGCTCATCTTAAAACCGAAAGTAGTTTGAACTTAATAAATATAATTATTGGATTAGGTAAATTTAATTTATGAATTTTGTTACATAAAAAACAATTAAAAAGTCTTTTTAAGATAATATTGATAATACGTGTATAAATACGTATTAATTGTAAATATGTATATGATAACTAACTGATTTGAGGAGTTAAACTTTGGAGCATCATCTGAGTTGAAACAATTTACCCATGGTGGTGATAATAATGACCAATTATGTGTCATAATTGAGGACGACGAAGAAAAATTATTCTATGAAGAAAATGTGTTTAAGACTAGATATTTTGGTTTAAAACCAGCTCGTTTAGAACCCAAGTGTATTACACTAAATACGAATACTAAAAATCTTGAACGTTGTCCTGTTGTATTTTTCAAAAAGTTTTTAAGTCATAGGCCTGCGATACAAAAACAAATTAGCTATTGTTAACACCTATTATTAACCAAAAATCAAGCATTTGGTATAAACAATCGCTCTTGAAATTCATCAGATTGAAAAAATAACAAAAAAATCTCATGTCGACAATCGGTAAAAATGAAAAATTTACTAATACAAGTTTGAGAGGTACGGCCAAAACACGAATGTTGGAAGCAGGAATTCCAAATGAAATTACGAAAAAAAGAATTGGTCATGTATCCCAAGCTGATGAAACATACATTCACATACAACGTTTAGAAAAACAAGCCGAATCGGCTTTGAGATGGCAGTCATCAAATTCTGTTCAAAACATTGGCATAAAAGAATTACATCAACAAGCCAAAACAATATGTCAACAGAAAATCTAAAAGATCTATTTTCGGAAAATTTTAGCAGTTGTACTTTTAATGTTACATTTCAAGCATAGTAAAACTAAAGACTATTTGGACTTGATTTATTAAATGTATAAATGGTTACACGATTATTATTCATGTTGGTTGCTTATATTTATGTACTGTAATTTTGAAATACTTACCGTAAATATAGATTTTATCTTTACTTTGAGATTTTAACAGATTAAACGTTTAATCTCCTACTTGTTGCAGGTGATGAAACAGAAATAATATTCTATGATTAAATAAAAATCGACCAATATCGCTGGAAGAAATACACCGATTGTACTGATAAATAGTGAAACTACATACAATTAAAAAAACAAAATCTTTTGATGATTAGAAAATTGATGATACTATGTAATAAAATTCGGTGACAATTAAAAATAAGAAGTTAGTTTAAATGATAATTATTTATGATATGCAATTCTGATACATATTAAGTGGGTAATATTTGGGAAACGGTATAAGAATTTGTTGAAATGCATAATATTGCTCTATTGCTGTGTAAAATTGAGTCTAACAGTTTTTATTATTATTTATTAATAAAGAATAGTACCTAAATTAATACAATCTAACTAAATTGTAATTACCTTGAAGTATTGTTTATTACATAATAGATTTAAATAAAATAAAATAAATCAGCAGTGCTTTTATTATTTTCATATTTTCTTAATTTATATCTGAGCCACCATTTTTATTTATTATATTTCATATATTGATTATCTAATTGCCATATTTATACTTAACGTTCAGAAACTGCGGTGTTCATTAGTTTGTTACAAATATACTATATGTCAATAAATTAATTTTATAACTAAAAGATTTGAGATAAAAATAATTCTATTCATGCATTAAGAAACTGTCCCGTCTTTATTATCTTCTCAATTTATTTTTATTATATGTTCCCAGTATATTAACAAAATATCACATTTACATCAATGGGGTTTTATTGATTATCTATTTATCAACTGCATTTTTTTAATCTGAGTAAACTTTCTTGCAACTATCATTTAATTTGAAATAAAAGGAAATAAATAATTGCATATACATATATATGCTTCAAAATGTTTAAAGTTTTTTATTTGTTTATTTACAACTAACTGAATTAATACATATATATTCTTGATATTAAAAATAAACACTATTTTTATAGTAAATTGAAGAACGTTTCAATTTTAATATTTTATTATAATTATATAGTTGAAATTTTTGAGTCCTATATATATATTTTAAGATTTTTTTACAATTAAGTATTTTTAGAATTATATTAGCAAGTAATTAATATTTTTAAACAATTTTAATAAACAAAAATATACGATTTTTGTGTAAACCAAAGTCCTTTATATGATATGGTTTTAATTATATTTATATGTACATATTAACTAAACATATACAAATTTAATAATTCCTGAAAAAAAATATTCAAAAGTTTAACATAAAGTTTAACAAAGTTTATATCATGTAGTTAATTTAGACTAAACCTATGATAAAATTCTATAACAAACGTTTTTAATATCATGGCTATAATTGATTTAAAAGTATTAGCATATATGCTTATAAAGCAATAATACCAATTGTATGTATATTATTTGTTTTAATGTATAACTATATTTTGTATAAAAAGTATACATATATATTCGTATTGGCGTATTTTTTCAACGCGGTTATAATTTATCCAATATTACTACATAATACAAAACTATATGTTGTATATTTCAAAAATATTATAATATAGTATATACATATATGTATCTATACTAAAATTAATTAAAAATAGTAATACAATTATTAAATGCACAGGGTCGAAAAATGTAAAAAAAAGCAAGTGATGGCTACAGAGTTTACAATAACAATCACAATCACAATAATAGAATCTTTAAAGGTGGGAATATAATATTTGTATGGGTAAACATCAATGAAGGAAATAATATAATCTATCGTGGGCTATAAAAGTATAGGAAACTAAACTATAGTGCTTAAACTTTACTCGGTCGATTTGTCTGAACCTATGGTTAAGTAAGTATACACCTCTAAGTTTTATGTAGAATTGTCAAATTCATGAAAATATAATTAATTTACAAAGTTATTAATGAAAAGTTTCCGATTCTTTCGTTAATCACCCGGAATATTATAAGATAACAATTCATTTTATTCACATTAATCTTATTTGCAAGCTAAATCTAACATTTTTTAATTAGCTTAAATACATTTGTTGAAAAACATAAAATGGAATATATTTATTTATAAATTAAATTTTAAAATTGGTAATTACTTTTATACGATCCTAAATTATTCAGTTAAATATTACTACTTTTCTGTCATAATTATGAAAAGAACAGTATCACTTAGTGTAACAATTTTTGCTTAGATAATATATTTTAAACTAAACATTGTAGGATGACATTTATTCGATATTTCATTTTAATTTAGAACCACATATATTTTTAATATAAACCGTCATGTCTTATAAATATTTTAATATAAAAATATAAATATGCAAAGATAAATATTTTTAATCCTTAATAAATGCAACATTATTTCTTTACATATATAAGCAGCTTTGTGGTTAATAAAAATATACCTCAAGAAAATGTGACATATTTGGTATTTAATAGATTAAGTAAAATTTGCAAACACTATTTAAATAACATTGATTGAATATATATGAGTATTACAATATGTATTCCCACTAACACAGTATCCCAATCTTTTTCTAAAATGTTTGTTAGTATGTTCGAGAAAAAGATTTTTCTTCTATTCTACTGATTAGTAGAATATTTACATAATATGATAATTCCTGTCATTTTCAATTGTTACGAGTCCTTTCAACACAAACCCCATTAGTTACTCCCACACGCAGTAAATTTAATGTTTTAATTTTTTTCTAAAGGCATATTATACTTTTATTCATAGTTTTGCTATTTAGTAGGTACACTTAAAGGTTGACAATATTTTCGTGCAATGATTAGTGAATTGAAGCAAATTTAAGATGTTGTCTCATACGATATTTATCTGTATTACTGTAATTTTTAGTTATATATAATGTGCTGATAATAATTAACACATCTTTATTGCAGAGAAATTATCATTTGTAGGATTATATAAATGTATCTTTTAAAATGTTATCTATATACATGTGTTTAAAGAAATTGGTGCAGTAACTTTTAATACTTCTTACAAGCAAACCTGATGTTTTTTCTTATAATAGTTCCTTCAATAAAAATATCATAATATAATTTATCCTCATTGGATTATAAAATCACATATAACATTATTTCGATGTTTAGTGTAAGAATTCGCAAATCTCAAAAGAGATTCAGGAACTTAATACATGTATCGCAATTGACAGCGATCAACTGCGAAAACCCAATAATCATTGCTTGTAATACAATACTCTTCTTCTAATAACAATAACATTCGTAATTAGGTATAGATACAAATTAAAACATCGATAACATCGTAATTAATTAAAATTGCTTATCGAAAGGGTAATTTTATTTTATTAGTATTTAATATTATATTATTTATAATAGATGTTAATGCGATCATATCTGAAGGTCAAAATATTCGACTAATGCTTAATGAACATATTGTTGCTTACCCATAATACTTATCTGTATTTTAAATATAAGTGTATGGCATTTATTAAATAATAAATTATTCTGTCAAAATTCTGGTGCTATTTTTTTTATTTTTAATGTTCTTAAAAGGAATAAATGGATAAAATACTGTAATGAGATTGTTAATGCAAGCAAACAATTATGAAATAATTCATTCACGCACAAAGGAAACATACATAAGATTTTATATTTCGAAGAGATAATATTTTTGAATTATGTACATTTATTAAAAACCATTAGAGGAGGTGGGTGTATCGATTAACATTGTTTACTATCGAGAAAATTATCTTTTATAAAAATGTCTACAACTTTTATCTGAGTGTTCTTCAGGCCAATATTGATGTTGGATTAATCTGTTTCGGTAACCGCGCAACTAATTGCACACTCTAACACCCCTCTCCGATCTTTTTCATACAACATAGAGCAGATTTCTTCCATCCTGTCTGCCCATAATATTGTCAGTTAACTTACTCTTCGGAAAACTCTTCGTTTATGAGTTTCTGAAGAAAGCGTCATCATTTTTACTAAGTTAAAACTGACGGTTTAACTTTCCAAGCTAGTGTCGATCACACACATTTCTATTCTATGTACGTGATCGTTAATTATTTCTTTCTTGTTTTTCTCGTGAAAAACAATGAATCAGCTTTAAGCCAAACAATAGGACAGGTTAAATTGTTATCTTAAATAGACATAATAATACTTTCTTTGTATTAATATTATAGGAAAAATTGCCAATATAATAATGTATTGCTAAAAAATATATATAAATAGATTTAAATTTAAGAAATAAACAAATTAGAATATATTTGCATTGCTCACTATTCAAATATTAAAAAATCACATCCTATGCAATATATTTTTCTTAATAAGTCCTATAAATAGTAATAATATATACCTACATGTGTTGTGTTTAAATAGAAGCATAAAAAATGTATTCTCATAATAATCTCAAAGTGAGGCTATCTTCATCCTCGGAATAAGTTCGGAAGCCTCAAGGCTTCCTCAAACCGGTATTCTCATTAAATCTTCCAGATTACCCCGAATAGGAACGTCTGAAGTTTTACTCACTTGATTTTTGTACTATAGTGCTTTGAATTACTATTACTTTTTCTCCAGAATAATAAATGAAAGAATAATATAGAAATAATAATAGTAGAATAAATAATGATTGTTCAGTAAATAAATATGGCTAAGAAAATGTTTACAAAAAATGAAAAGAAACTATTGCAAATTTTGGTTGGAGAACATCAAGTCCTCAATTACGAAAAACAGATTTTCAATCAATTAATATAAAACAGGAGCTTTGGGAAGCTTTAACCATTAAATTCAATGAGTCAGGCGAGAAAGGTAAAAAATCAACGAAAGAGCATATAGAAATATTTGAGACAACCAAAATCATAGGGCCAAGAAGTTTTTGAACATCTAAAACAAAAAAACACTTTATACTGCAAAATACCTGTATAAATACGGAATAATATAAAAATTCATATCTAAACCTACGGCAGTAGGTTGTTAGCTCATGCGCGCAACTTACGGTATATTAGAATACCACAAGAACGGTAATTTTTTAAACAGCTACCATTTAAAAACTAATTTATATTTTGAAATGATTTAACTTCTATCGCCTTGCGCCGCCAAA
>JAYRBW010032715.1:0-12068 GCA_036023295.1 Invenusta paracnida | reverse complement strand
TTCTTTTTGTACTCTGTAAATATTAGATCTCCGGTTTTATTATTTTTTTAATAAACTGATTTATGATGATGATGATTAAAAAAAGTATTAAATTACACAGGTTATCTATCTAAAATAAAAATGTGAATTTGAATAGTCTATACAGACTAAATATAATTGAATAGTTTTTATTGTATTAAATAGTTAAAAATGTATAATTTATAAAATTAATAAAAAATAAAATAAAACCTGTTGACTTCTTCTTTGCAGTCGTTTGTTGGTTTTCTGGGGGCTTACTGTAAAGTCGTTTCAGGGCTTCCTTATCATCAACTTTTCCTGAATAAATAGTAAACGTAACATAAAATTTGACATATTCTTACTATATTGTACATATTTCTACTGCCAATATTTAGTCTGTATATAAAAAATGTCCGCCAAAAGGTTGGATAAACAAAGTAAATAAATCATAATTTGCTTCGATGAATAGAAGTGAATTTTTCACTACTTACACAATTTAACATTACTAACAATACTATTAACACATTAAGATAAAATTTGTATTAATTTAATTGTTTTATGGGTAAGCAAAAAAAATAATTAGTTAAACTTTTTTTTTATATTTTATGGTATTCAATAATAATTAGAGAAAGAAATAACAAGATAGTAATATAAATTAGTGACCTTAAAAGCGTATTTAGTAACTTTAATTAGATTTAATAAACTACAAAAATCAAAGCTAATTAATAATAAATTCATTATAAAATACAATAAAACTAATGCTTACTACTTTTATATACTATGCAAAAGCTATGGCTAAAACGCCTTAATTCAATATACCTATTAAATTAAAAGTAACTTAATGTATACATTAATATACCTACTTAAATTGGTATTTTGGTGGGTTTTAAACATCTAAAAATACCTTTTTAATACCCCTTACAGGGTACTTTTCACGAAAATACCTTTTATAAATACCCATTTAGGGTTTTTTTCAACAAAAATATTTTTTACAAATTATACCCTCTAAGGGGTATTTTTCACAAAAATACATTTAAAAAGACCTTTCTTAAGGTATTTTCCAAAGGTATTAATAAATAAATACCCTAAAAGGGTACACGCCAGGCTTTTCGCAAAATACCCTTTTTGGGGTCGGAAAATATTTTTTTTAACAGAGTAATAATTACATTTATTAATTATATATTGTAAAACCTATAACAAAAGTTTATTACAAAACATCAAATAGAAAACGGTATATATTATAATAAATATAATTATAATCATGTATGGCAATTTACTCAAGAAGTGTGTATAGGTGGCTGAAATCTTCAATCAATAACCAATGCACAACCAATTTATTTAATAATATAAACGTAGTATTATAAGGGAATTAAACTCCATTTGCGAAATAAATTCCACCAACTAAAAACATTATTTATTTTATCAATGGTTATTTACTGACTGACTTGAAGACAAAAGTAATTTAGACAAAAAGAAATAATACTTATCTAATGAATGTCAGCTTCAAAATGCTTTGATGGAAATTATATTAACAATCTTATGCAATCAACTAATCTATCCGCAGGCTAAACGAATTATCTAATAATCAATAAAGATGAATATCTTACACAGCAACCTAAAATATATACGCAATTACTTGTAAATATAAAAGTATAAGTACCTATAGAAGCGATTATCAAATCTTGACTAATGCACACTTTGATTGTGCATGGCTAAGCTGACTCAAAAAGTGGTTAAGCTGATGGAAAAATATCAAAACTGATTTATTAACTAGCGTATTTTCTGTCCAAAGTAAAATACACTTTATAGCTTATTATCAATAGACTACATTATTCTATTATTAATAGACTATTATCAAATTTTAACTAATTGACACACTACATAATATAGTGTTTTATTTCTCATAAAGTGCCGTAATTTAGTCACATAAATATATGTATAATGCCTAGTTTGTTAACACCTCGAAATATGCATTGAAGTTCACATTCACGTTGTATCCGTCCCTTTATCTCATAATGGTCTGTAAAAGCAAATTATTAACTCACCGACAATAAATTTGTCCTCTTTCTTCTCAGCTCCTTTCCCTCCAGTCTTGCCCCCATCAGCTTCCTTTACCTTCGACTTTTCCCGACTCACAGCTGCCTCGCCGGCCGTAGGACTGCCTGTAGGCACTACATCAGCATCGGCCAGAATCGTCACGCCAACTTTATCGGGCCGTTTGCGCTTCCCCTTAGGAGCCTCCCCTGCCGTCTTACTACCTGCCCCAGACTCACTGCTAGGGTCTGCTCCAGCAGCCTGTATCATAAAAATATAATCGAATTTGAAAGGACAATCCAATAATAAATCGTAACTATTTTTAAGTGCGTGAAAAGCAAATAAAGGACAAATTTTAAAGCTATATATAAACAACCAAAGGCTTATTCAGAATAAGCGCTTTACGCTGCGGCACGTGGAAGGGTAGAAAGTTATTAAGTTTTATGGACAAATTCATATCGAAAGCGGCGTGTGAGATTCATCCGAATTAAATTTTACTACAAACAAAGAAACATTGAAGAACATTTAAAAAACAAGTGACATAATACATATGTTTTTTAATATATTATGTTAAATATTATTATTATTATTAACACATTAATGTGTTTTTGACAAATTTATAACATATGTCAACATAAATTGCACAATTTTCAAAAACAATGATTACAAAATAAAAATTTTATTTTTATTTTAGATATAATACAAATTTTTCATATATGTACAACTATTTTATTAAATATAGAAAAGAGTAAAGCCGGTAAATTTTTTTGAATAAATGAAAAGTCTTGGTCTGCGACAAGTAAAACTATAATATAAAAATATAGTAAAACCCAATATATTTCGTTCAGGCAGCACGCCAGCACTTCATCAGGTGAGTGAAATAATGTTGAAAATAGGTCAACTATATACAAAACAGTAATTACATAATAACAATTGAGTAAAACTTACTAAGAGGAATAGAAAAGAAGGTTATGTAACAAGATAATTAAAAGCATAATTGTAGAAATTAACCAATACATGAGAAAGCAATACAATAAGAAACAATTAAAGAAAAAATTGATTAAAATTAATGCAAAAATGAAGAATTAACTTTTTAACTCCCTCGATTTCTCGTTTTTAAATTTTACGTCCCAATTCTTTTAGTTTCTTCATACAATTGTGTATTTTTCTTGTTCTAATTTATTCTTAATTTTTTATTATACTCTTCTGCTTAATTTTAATCAAATTTTTAGTTTCTTCTTATAGCCGAAAAATTGCATATATTGGTTAATGTTTACGTTCTAACTATGTTGTTACGTAACCTATTTTTCACTTCCCTGGAACCCTTTCTTAGTAAGTTGAACTCAATCGTTAATATGTAATAACTGTTTTGTATATCGCCGAACCATTTTCAACTTTATTGCACTCTCCTGATGAAGTGACGGCGTACTGCCTTATACAAAATATATCGGGTTTTACTCTATTTTTATATTATAGTTTTACTTACCGCAGATCAAGATTGATTTATTTTTAATCATTTTATTATGTCTATTATCATAATAAATTTATATTAAATAAAGTTGTATAATCACAATGGCCTCTAGTTACCGAGACAGTTGCCTGGTGACCCGGTGTTGCCATAGATATTCTACTTTGTCCAGGTGAACCAGCCGGTTTAAGTTGAGATAGAAGGTTCGCCATGCGTGCTGGATCTGGGGGCGGAGCACCAGCTGTAACCATGAAAAATAAATGAAAATAAGTATTATAAGTGCATAGGAGCACGTGATTTTATAATGCAAAATTGACAGCTAAATAATGGTTTATTAGAATAAATATAGATACACCTTTACAAACTGTAATTTCTTTAAGTGATAGAAATTGTATTTAGTAATTCGCAAAACAGGGTTGAATATAAATAAAAAAGATAAATGTGTTCATAATATATTATTTATTGCGATACGAGGCCATTCGTGCTTCTCTCATTAAGTATCACAGAAGCGAATTAATAGAAACGTACGGATATAAAGGGAGAGTGATTATGCAATTAGATTCTAGTGAACAGAGTGTAAAACGTGGAATAGAGAATGGATAAAACGGATTAACAACAGATACACAGATAACTAATAGAATACTTAGGCAAGCTGTTTGGCCTGAAAAGAAACATGTATTCATTCTTCTAAACCATAAAATAATGATTATATAGAGTGAGTGTTGACTCTTATTAATTTCATAAGCATCGTTCAAATTTTCGTGAATAAAAAACGTTTTAGTTTAATAAATTTGATGTAAATGGGTAAGGAAAAATGAGTGTCAAATATTTTGATTACATTAATTTTAAGCGCCAATTTATTCATACAAATTTAACAGACGTAAGTTGTCTGTAATAAATCATTTATTGCATGTATATCTAAAACTGATTAAACCGATTTAATTGCTCTCAATTTTTAAAGCAATACTTTGAAAAAGCTTTCAGGTGGGAAAATAGTAGTATTGTGTATGCAGAATCGATAAGAGTGGACACTCTTTGTATAATTACTCTATGGTCTAATCTTTCTAGGAAACGAGCAATTATAATGCTTTTTTGATTTCTTCTTGGATGCATTCGAATGTTTTATCCCCAGAAGCAGTCCAGGGGCGTCTATTTCCTAGTTTCATGTAGCCAAATTCCAAAAGCCAGTCGACCCATCTCTTCACTGCTGATGAAAATAGGACATTTTCTTCATATTATCAAAAGTATAATCGGTGTCTTGCTTCTTCAATATTCTCAAAAGAAATGGCAAAAGACACCAATTTCTCTTTATTTTCCATTGCAAAACAAACAGCAGAATGTATTTCAGATTTAAGTATATCAGACATGGACCCGACAGGCAATGTTTGAATCATGATTTAAATATAAATTTAATCTGCTTCGTGGTAAAAAATTTTATTTAATATTATCATTTTTGATAAACCAATAAAAAAATAAATTTCACTATTAATTGGCATTTATTCACCGCCCTGTATTTTCCAAGAACTTGTCCAGGGAAAAATATACTTTTAGATTTGGACAAAAATTAAATAACACGCGTAACATTAAGTTCATTATTTAAACCTACACATGTACGAGATCGGCGAATATATAACGTACCTTTCATATCAGCTAACATCTTTCCAAGCTCAGAGTTCGGATCTACTGATTCTGATTGGATTAAAGCTTCTAGGTCACTGGGAGACGCGTCACCTTTATTGGGTGGAATATCCAAAGAACGTTATGAATTTAAGATCAACTATAATGGTAATATAAAGTTATTTGTCATTAATATATAATTTTCTTTTAAATTAATCAACATGACTTAAGGTCGATTAATCATAATTTCAATTTTTACGCTCATTACATTTGTAAATGTAACTAAATAGTGTGTAAATTCTAAAAATAATACTCTCATTTTAGTTTAAATGTAAAAATTACCTTTCATAACTGAAACAAGTCTTGCAGCATCCGAATCGGAATTCATAATTACATTCGGAGACGCTATGAAAAATAAATAAATAAATTGCAATATAATCATTATATATGAAATATATAGAAATAAAATATAATATAACCAAGTTATCTACTCTTTTTAGCATATAGTGTATTCTATGTATTGTACTTCATTAGTAATATAAATTAAAATGATTAAATAGCGATAAATTAAAGCGGCATCAATAAAAATATATAATGGAAAAATATTAAAATGTGTTTAATAAAATAAAAATCATAAACAAAAAATTAATAAAATTTGTTCAATAAGTTACAATGTTTAAACCTAACAAATTTAAATAAGTTAATACGTGTAAAATACATGTTGATTTGTTAAATACAAATTTAAACAAGTTACTAAGTATCAAATACAAATTGATCTTTTATTGTTTTCTTTACAAAAATATTTATAGCTGCATTTTGAAACAGTAACTAATGAAACACTTTAAATTAGTTAAATAAAAATAGTTTTAGATTTCTTCTAGTATTTAGTTACTGGCAAAAAGCAAATAAAAAGTAACAATATAGAATTACATTTCTACATAATTTTAATATTCTACTGATAATAAAATAATCTTTTTTAAATCTTAGTATTGCTGAAATATTGATAAATGCTGCAATTAAATGATACAAATTATATATTTCGTAATATTTGTATCTACCACTTGCTGGTATACAGTAGTATTCTAGTTATATAAATAATATTTAAATAATTTAAAAAAATCATTAATATATATTTATATATTTTTTATTTGGGCACGCAAATCTGAAATAGGTAATTGAAATCTGAAAAATTTAGTAAGTGAGTTTAAATTTCGACAGTGGCATTTCAACTCCGCAAACACCCCAACAGTGTTATGAAATATGAATTTAGGGAATTCAAATTTTATTACTTAAATTAATTGGATATATTTAATTCAATTTAGTCAAACATTGGTGTCACTGCAATATCTACTGTTATGAATATAGTTGGCTGCTTAAATTCCAAACTTATAAACGACAAAAAAGTGGGTTATATACATACGAGTATATGTAAGTAATTAAAAACAAGCTAAATGAGTAAATGTTATGAGTACTCGTGTACTTGTGATTCTATATTTTATTTAATGATAATTAATTGTCAGTAGTATTGAGTATGCATACAGATAGATGTAGGAGATATTTTTAATAAATTTCTACATTAGGATTATAATACGACGGGTTGCTTCTTGCCGACATATAAAAATGTACAAATTTAAAAAAATGCAACTAGTAAACTATTTAAGGAGTTATTAATTTGTTGTATTTTGTTTTTAAAATTTGATATGGCGAAAAATTAATTTGGTGTTTATTAATATACTTTTATTATTATTTATTAATCCATAATAATAGCTCCGGTAATAACATAGCAAAAACATCAATGCTTGTATATAACTTTAAATTATTAATAAATGATCAAACTGTTTTGTTTATTATATAAACTTATAAACAGTTTAATAAATTAGTATTTATATTTTAGTACATATACATAAATATATATATATATATATATATAAAGTATGTATATAAATATAAATAGTATTTAATTAACATAGTATTAATTAATATTTCGTGTTAAGCGTTTATTTAATCAATTAACAAACACTACAAACTAATTCATAATATTTATTCCAAAAATATATAATAAACTACACATATTTTCAATAAATAAATTTTTTTAAATAGTTTATTTTATTGGAAACCAATACTTGATTCTTATATACATATATACATATATACAATATATGATACACTTTATTATCAATTAAAATAATAAAAATGATCATTCGAAACAGTTAGTTCCTTATTTAAATTCTAGAAATCAAATTATAATTAAGACTATATTTGCGTCTTCTAAAAATAATGATAAATGATATATATAAAAAATTCACCAAAACATTTTAAAGCAGAATTATAAATTCTTATCATAATTATTATTAAGAATTATCATCTTAACATAATTTGCTCAGCTTGTATAAGCAGTAAACTTTGATCAAGATTTCGATATTTTAACAGTAGCCGTAAAGCAGCCAGTCTTATTTATCTTACTATAATTATTTAATTAATGTAACTTCTAAATTTGGGGGGAGTCTACGAATCTGCTTAAATCTACTTACTTACTTTTAATTATATACAATTACTTATTTAAATAATACACATTATTTTGATACATAATTTATACGTCTGGAAATAAGCAATCAGCTGAGTAGTATTTATAACAATAATAATAACAACAACAATATTTGTCTAAGTTGAATTAACCATGTCCAATTTGAATGAAATTAAACGAATTTGAAGTCCCTAAATTAATATTTGTAGAACACTAATGCAAATGGTATGTTTGCGGACCTAAAATTCTCGAATTCGAAGTACCTATTTTTGAATTTTAAACACGCTCATTGAAATTTTTCAGATTTGAATTACGTATTTCTGATTTGCACACCAAATCATTCAAATATTAAAAGGAAAAACCTGTATCTATGTCTTAGATACATATATTCATACCTTTTAATGATGAAACAAGTCTACCCAGTTCAGAGTCTGGATCAATATCACTTGATTCTAATAGATTAGAGATATCAATCGGTGAGCCGTCGGCTGAAAATAATATTTTAGAAAATATTTAACTAGCTCATAAATGAGCGCTGCTAATTTTACTAATAAAATAAAATATATATTCTGACAAGTTAAAGTATTTGTATTATTAAAATAATTGAAAATATAAAGGAATAGCTATATATTTACTACATTTTTATGCAAATACTATCTTTTAAAGTTACCTATCGACAGAAAACAAATTTAATAGATAAATATAATTAGTTTAAAAATGTAAATATAAATTTCAATTTTAATCATAATACTCGTATTAATAACTTAGTATAAAATAATGCATTAATGTAAAAATACCTACATAATATGACAATTATATTTCCATGTTATATTTCATTTTAATCAATCAAGATCATGTAATTAATAAAAATATTGTCAAACATGCAATGTTACGTACCACAAACAGAGAAAAATATGTTAAAGTATAAGTCAATTCAACGATTACTAAAAGAAATTACATGAAAAAGTCAAAATTATAGTCAATTATAATAATCTAAAGCCTAAAATTAAACAGTTAATGGATCCGAAAAAAATTAAAAATATAAATTGAGATGTGACATAAATATAATTGAGGAAATTTGGGCAATCCACAGAAAGATTTTTCAATGAATATAAACAGTATATTATAGTATTAAAAATAAGAAAAAGGAAAGAAAAAAAAGTTTACTGAAATAAAAACTGTTTTATAATACCTTTAAAAAATAAAAGCAATAATGTTTGATATACATGTTTCTTGGATATATTAAGTAGATCTATGCATCAAATACATCTATACATACATTTTAATGATGAAACAAGTCTCCCCAATTCGGAATCTGGATCGATATCATTTGATTCTAATAAATTGGAGATATCAATTGGTGAACCGTCAGCTGAAAATAATAATAGGAAATATTTGATCCATGATTAAAAAAATTACTCACATTTGTATGCGCACTAATAATTTAACTAATAGCATACAAGAAACTTGCTGGCAAGCTGAATTTTTGCATTACTAAACTTATTTGATTATAATAAAATACCTAGATAATAACTAACTACTCGTATTGGTTTATACCAAATAGAACACATTTAAAAATACATAATTCAAAAAGTATAGACTAGAAAGTTATTATTAATTTATTTGTAAATATCAATGTTCCCTCTATTGTAGGTTATATTTGAAACAACAGACTAATACTATTGAATAATGCAATACAATATTCATTATGTGCGCAGCATCTAGTTAGATCATAAGCTGCCAATTCGGAATACTGGGTGTTATTCGTACGTAAGTCATAATCTGTAACGAAATAAAATGATTATATCAATTACACAATCTAAAAGCACAATATTCAAAAGCATGCCATTAATAAAAATTGTCAATCCATGCAATATTATATACTAAGAAGGGTAGAAAATATATCAAAATATACTTTAAAGGATACAATATTAGATCAGAAATATTACAAAGAAAAAATGAAAAAATATTAAAATTTGAAACAATATAAAAATCAAATAACTCAAATTTAAAACTAATCCAATGTTGGATTAATATTAAAAACTAAAACTAAAAATTCAACTGTACAATTAATGAATATCAGTTATTTGACAACAGGGCAACATTCAGAAACAATATGCAAAATATAAACTGAAATATATTTTACTATTGAAATTTAAAAAAACAACAATAATAACGGTAAGTGGGAATTTATAAATTAAAAGGCACAGCAAATCAACCGCAAAAAGCATGCATGTTTCTCAGATGACAATCAACAGCAGAATACCAAACCACCTTCAAATTGTGGTGACCATTTCCCCTCCTCTTTATCAGAATCAGAAATGGAGTCAGTTCCACTCTCGACAATAGTATATGAAGCCATCATGTTAGTTGCATTGAAAATCGTTGCCTCGGTAATCAAACGAGGACGTGACACGGGATGGTCACAGTCACGCAGGAAGCTTGATGAAAGAGAATCCAGCTGTGGACTAGTCACCTCATACAGTGTGCTGAGATGGTTATCCAATCGGTTGGGCTTATTCGTTAGCCATACATTACCTCCGCCATTGTTTATTGGTTCAGAGACAATTCTTTCATATGATTGGCTGCCTGCTGTTATCAGTAGTTGGTCTGTGAGATTTGGTGTGTTGATTTCAGGTGTCATAATTTCTAAGATAGCTGGACTTTTTAATTGTTGCTGTGGGAGAAGACTTGTGGCCTTCCCAAGACTAGTCTTCAGCTGTTTAGCCTCAGATGTGTGATCTCGCTCATGACTGATCTTCGATTTTGACACAACTGTGTAAATATTATATTAGCAAAGTGTAATCATGAAACAATTTTAATTGTTTATTAATGTAATTAATTAATATGTAAATGTATTGGATCAATATAACTTTAAGAAAAATAAAACTATCGTCATTTATCAAAATATATATTTTAACGTATATAAATAACTATTGTAAATTATTTTACATTTAAAACTTCATTTAAACAAAAATTTTAAATTCGTGCATAAGTTTGTAAATAAGTAATTATTATGATTACAAAAATATAATTAAAAATTTGTTATTTCACGCATTATCAATTGTTTAATTCACTTAAACCTTTTTAAAACGGAAAATGAATCTAACTAAAAAATTACATTATCATCGTTAACGAGTTAATCAGGAGAATTCCATCAAGCCCATTGGATATAAATATGTTTATCTAAATAGGTTAAATTTAATTAGTCATGAGTTTCGGTTTCGTTCAAGAGAGATCATGTTGGAGACTTGGTATATAAAGAAATACAGCGGATGTCATATAGATAATTCCTTTAGATATTATGTTAGATAATATGACCTATTTATTAATTACGTTATATTACATATTAAATGTGTAGATATTTAAAAGTACATAATTTATGGGGTATTCTGTATTTATGATATAAATTTAATTAAATAATAAATGGGTGTAATAAATTGAATCTTTTGACATCTATTATTAGTACAACAGTATAACTCTATACCAGATTGATGTGTAATAATATTCTAGTGGTAACAATTTTACTAAATTAAACAAGCGCCACACTTCAGTAATTTAAAAATTGAGTTTCAAAGCCAGAAACAGTAATTTAAAAAAAGTACAAACGAAGAAAGTACAAACATGCGTATGCTTGTGCTACACCACACAATTTCATTTATATATTCTGTTTACCTTTTGTATTGCGACAACCTACGCTATCCTTTCTCGTATGCTATATACATATTTTAATCTAATAGGTTTTCTGTTGCAAAATATATATTTAATGGCCTATTTTTCTGTGAAAACTACGATTTCTTCAAATTTTTATACCTATACTGGGTGAATTAGCAGCTCTTATAAAGTAGACATCTTTTAATCAATACATTTAATGAATTTTCTTTTGCAAAAAAAATTAAATGGCCTAATTTTCTGTGAAAACAACGATTTATTCACATTTTTAATACATATTTTAATCAGTACATCTAATGAACTAATGATTTTCTCACATAATATATCATTTTAAAAATGTCAATAAAGGTTTATCAATTCACTTGAATTTGAAGAAATTATACTTGACATACAAGCGTTCTATAATTTGCAATCTTTTTTTATGTTACACCTAATACAATAGTTTCAGTTATTTCTTTCTTTCTTATTTCTTATTTCTTATTAAAATAGTTTTTATAGCTGCGACACCTCCTAAACTTCCAGAAAATATTGCTGCAAGTGGCGCTGCTATCAATCCACCGGTTAAAATAATAACTCCACTTACAGAACTTGAAATATATATATAATATATATAAGATTGCATATTATAGAACGCTTGTATACATACCTGTTATTGAAAACTATATAAGCAAGAAGTGGGAAAAAGCTGATTCAACTATAAAACGAGTAGTAATAGATATATATTATTATATTATATTATATATCTACTACTACCCG
>JAYRBW010032704.1:0-12068 GCA_036023295.1 Invenusta paracnida | reverse complement strand
TTGAATATTGTGTCTTTTAAAATTTATCATAAAAAGGTCCGTATCACCCCTAGGCCGTATCACCCCGTCTTACCCTACCTCCCATTCTAAATAATCAATTCTATGTTGTGTACCTATCTTTTTTGACAAATCAATCGAATGATAGGTCCCTACTAACTTTTATACTTACACAATTACTCCCACCTATTTGTACATAAGTACATTATTTATGTACACTATGTACCTACCCACCTATATGTATTTAATAAAACTTGAGAAGTTACCATCTCGATCTGCCTTGTGGCAGCCTATGGTGTCTCTTTTATAGTATTTTTTTCTATTAAAGAACATGACCTGCCGCCGTCTCATGTCTCATCGAGTGTGCTGTGAAGAACACGACTTGCCGTCGTCTCTGCGAGTGCGCGTGGAAGAATATGACCTTCCGTCGTCTCAGCGAGTGTGCGGGGAAGAACATGCCTTCCGTCGTCTCAGCGAGTGCGCGATGAATAACATGACCTGCCGTCGTCTCAGCTAGTACGCAATGAAGAACACGACCTGCCGTCGTCTCAGCTAGTACGCGATGAAAAACACGGTCTGCCGCCGTCTCAGCAAGTGCGCAGGGAAGAACACGACCTGCCGTCGTCTCTGTGAGTGCGCGATGAAGAACACGACCTGCTGTCGTCTCTGTGAGTGCGCGATGAAGAACACGATCTTCCGTCGTCTCAGCAAGTGCGCAGGGAAGAACACGACCTGCCGTCGTCTCAGCGAGTGCATGGTTAAAAACACGACCTGCCGTCGTCTCAGCGAGTGCATGGTGAAGAACACGATCTTCTGTCGTCTCAACGAATGCATGGTGAAGAACACGACCTGTCGTCGTCTTAGCGAGTGCATGGTTAAAAACACGACCTGCCGTCGTCTCAGCGAGTGCATGGTGAAGAACACGACCTGCCGCCGTCTCATCGAGTGCACGGGGAAGAACACGACCTGCCGCCGTCTCAGCCATTGTCCTGCTAACAAGCTTCAACTTCGCAACTGACTTTTTCTACTTAAGTTAAACGATGCGGAGGACTAAAAGGTGCCGACTAAACTGTTATTGGTTTGCCTAAGAAGAAAGCTTTTTCCTTTGCTTCGAAGAGGATAATTCAAAAAAAAATATGATATCATGGCTGTTCGGAAATGCTATGCATACATATGGAACCAAAAAGCATACCGGTCCAATTTTATGACGAAACCGTTATTTTATCTATTGGTTTATTAAAACAAATCATCAATGTTGAGAAGTTTTTGCAGCGAATTCGAAATACTGACGTCAACTGGTGTTGCAGAAAGTGTTCGGGGTCTTTGAAAAATTTACGTTCGATCGGCTGTGAAGCTTGCCTTTTGTGGTTTCACTTTCATTGTGTTGGATTAAAGAAAGTTCCCATAAAATCTGGTTTTATCTGTAAATCATATAAAAAGTTGTAAATTACTAACTAATTTTACATTTAGACATATTTACTGGACAATAGAATAATTATGTACATATTTACATATCTGCACTAATTTAATATTATTTGTCTTTGTATATAGATAGCTGTAGGATGAAAAACCAATGCTACTTGTTACCTTTGATGTGAATAGTTTTTTTTCTATATTCAACAATTGCCGTTTCTATATTATTTTAAATTATCGTTCTCTAGTTTTCTAATGTTGGTATTGATGTCAATGTTACATGCCATGTACATATTTACTTCTAGACCACTGAATTTTGTACATATTTACATACCTGTATGTACTAATTGTTGATGATGTAAACGTTTTTTACAATTTCTTTATTGAAACTTTGTTCTTATTGCTTTTTATCAGTGGTAAACATGGCAAATTTGCGTTTTTATAATGATAAGAAACCATAAAGTATTTAATACGATCATTACCGTATACAGATATATACATTGAAGCAATTTATCTACTCTTAAATATCAACCTCATTTCGTGGTCTACCGTAAGAATTTTACTCTGAAATTAAGATCACAGATTTGAATTGTTGCGTCATTATATACACTATTCGGCATAAAGCATGATCACCATTAATCATAAATTCATAAATGAAAAAAACGATTAAACATTCGATATCTAAGTAGAGATTGCTGTGCATAATTTAGCGATTATAAACGATTCGTGAATATTATCGATTTTTCGGTAAATGGGTATGGTTTTGTAGCTTGTATGAAATTGCTATACCAATTTATATATACCAAATTATACTATTTACAAAAATTTATCTCTTTAAAAATACAAACATTTTATTTCTACAAATTCATAAAAATGGTCTATGTAGCATAAATACAGGGAATACTTTAAGTTAGTATTAAAGTAGTCCCTGCATAAATATTAATAAATAGCCTAAAATTACATAAATTTAATTCTTATAAAAAATATTAGAGCAAAAAGTGAACTTATGATTTGACAGATACCTAATACCTATAATTATATTTTATAGTATTAGTTTAAACGTATTATGTTTTAGTTAAAATAATTGCCACCGTGCGTCCAATATTTAAACGTTTAATAACGGCCACCAGGAGTTCATTTTTTAGCATTCATTCACGGCCGCAGTGCGTGTAGGTTCATTGTTTTTGTTTTTTATCTGTCAATATTCTTATAACATCAGGGTTACAATATCCAGTAACCCTAAATTTCATATTATAAAGGTAGAGACATGGTCTCCAGTTACTCCTTGCATACCACAAATGAACTTAGTCACCCATGACTATAACATCATAAGTTGAATATAAATATTGGCTGCTGCTATTAAGTACGTATACATGTCCTCACCTTTAAATATTATTGGTATGTATTGTTCATTTGTGATACGCAAAAAATAACTACCGGCAGTCTCTACCTTTGTAATAATAAATATTATAATAGGAAATAGGGGGTTACTGGATGTTGTAGATGACTAATTCAGGGTTACTGGGATGTTAATATGGTCAGCTTACACCGTATGTACCGATAAAAGCTTCAATGCTATTAGTATGTATCTACCAATAATATTCAACACTTGAATACCATTGAATAATTATTATGTACGTACATACCAATAGACACTTTCATAAATATATAATAGGACATTAACGCAACTTATGAAATATATTGTCAGGAAAAATTCACAGGAAAATAAAATAAATAAATAAATTTTATCTTTGAATCTAACTAAACATCTTCAAAGTTCATTTTTAGGAATTTAGAATAGCAAAACACATACGGTACACCCCATAAATGTAAAACTAACACTGAGCAATTTATTAAAGCTAACTTGACTTCTTCAAAATTGATTTCGAAGCATTTAGAGTAATAGAACTCAAACGGAACACCCCCTTAATGTGATGATAAATATCTAAGCTATTTATGAAAGCTAACTAAACTTCTTCAAAGATGATTTTGAGGAATTTAAAATAACAGAACATCGTATGAAGTTGTGTTTTTCTTGAGAACCAAGTACGGAGTACTTGGTTCTTAGTTATGGTAATTGGTTTACCTGTATCCACCTGTTTGTTGATTATATTTGGATTATAGTAACCTTATAATCTATTTTGGTAATACTGATAAATTGATTCTCCATCTTTAGTTTAGCACTCCATTTTCTCGTAATTAACAGGCACAAATCCGTCTTTCCTAGACTCAACATAATTTTTCTTAACATACATTTTTCTAGTTTACCCAAAACGCTTTGTATTTTGTCGCTTAGTTTCTGGATATTGTACTCTAAATCCACAATTATATTTCAATTGGCAAAAACCATCCATCTATGAAACCCTTCCAACCATTGGTTAACGTATAAAAAGAATAACGTTAGGCAGTCTTTTACTCACAGCTGCTCGTTTGTTCTCTCGGAAGGTCTTGAACGCGCCAATCAGGGATTGGGCATTGCTTCGTCCATTATTCTCTTGAAAAGTCTAAACTTTCAGAACCTATCATATTCTAGTCGACAGCCACGCATTGGTTTTCTCATGACCTTTCTTTTTTGAATATTTGCTATCATTATCTGGTATCTTGACCAAAACAGTTCATGAACACCAACCAACATTCACCTTCACGACCAAGACATCACCATTCACTATATATACATCCCACCCTGATCTTCATCCTGTTTAACCAATTTTATCCACCCGACCTCAACCCCATCCTCAACCCTACCAACACAACACTTATCATGGGCGACTTCAACGCACACGACAACTCTGGCACTTCTATATGGCCGACACCAGAGGAGCCAACATCGCCCACCAATCTCCACCTCAAACCATTTCACTCTCAACACAAACTCTCCCACTCGCCTTCCACAAAACCACGCACCTACCTCTCCCGAAATAATCATATCACGCCTTAACATCGCACTCTCAAACTGGCATACTCTCACCACCCTCAATATTGACTACCTCCCAATCATCATCAATATCACCCTCAACAGCAAACATCGCACACAAAAACAAAAACTCGAACAAATCCACTAACACAAACTAACGCGAACTGGACAGCTTTCGCACAAGACATTGACTCACTCCTCTCACCCATCATCGACCCCAACACCAACCTCCACTCTGCCGAACAATCTCTCTGACATGCTATCACCACGGCCGCCCAACTATAACACATTCCACAAAGCCACATCAAACACTATATACACTCCTTCCAATCTAAAGAAAACACCAGACTCATCTCCTCCAAAGATCGCCTTCGCACACTCAACCCCAAAACTCAAATAACAAACTTCATTAACACCAACAAAGTAAAATATAGATCTTCTTCATCGAATCATTCGACCACAAATCCAATTCCAAAAGCTCTGGTCCACAATCAAACACCTCGACAATAAATCGTAAACATTTACTAACATATCCATCACATTCAACAACATTAAAAACAAACACACCAAAATCATAGCCCACGTTTTTAACCACGAGCTCAATAACTCCCAACCCTCAAACCCGAATTACAAACAGGAAAATAAAATACCTACCTCCTTCTCGCATCACACCTTTCTCAATCGAACTAATCTCCACTGCCATGCACAACGCCAAAAACTCACCTGCAATAGGCCTCGACAATCTCACAACCTTACACCTCAAACATTTAGGCCCCATCGCCTTACAACTCATCACTAATATCATAAACATAGCCATCCAAACAAACCAGATCCCACAAATCTAGAAAAATACAGTCACACTACCAATCCTCAAACCAAACAAAGATCCCACAGACAGCTCTTCATATCGCTCTGTCTCTCTTCTCCCTCCCATCGCCAAAACATTCGAACGCCTTCTTCTTCCTTCCATCCAAACACACGCTAAATCGCCCACCCACCAAAACGGCTTCAAACCAAAACATAACACTATTACAGCCCTACAAAACATTTCACACACCATATCAGCGAACTTTAACTCACAAAAACCACCACTCAAAACCTTAATCACAGCACTCGACCTCACCAAAGCCTTCGATACAGTCAACATACACCAACTCACCAACAAACTTCAAAATTCCACCCATTACACCAAATTCATCACAAACTACATACATGGCAGAAAACAACAAGTCACCTACAACAAAACCCTATTCACACACAAAAACATTCACTTCGGAGTCCCACAAGAGCCAGTCATCCCATCAGTCCTTTTCAACTTCTACATGCACGACACCCCATTCTGCAAGACAAAAAACATGACGACTTCACCATCAGCTCCATTGACACACATACACACGAATACTCGAAATAACACCAAAGCCTACCTAGGAATGGCAGCTGTTGCAATGACTCCGAGGCTGTCCGTTTGGAGGAAGCGCTGGACACCATCCGCTCCTTGGGACACAGTCTGACCTTGTCCTTTATACAGACGGGTCGGCTGAGGATGGTGCGCGACGCGGGAGCAACACTGTTGTCGTGACCAGTGGGTCGGGTGAAAACTCGATCATAGTGGCAACCCAGCAGCAAAAGAGAGTGCGGAGTACACTTCGTCCTTCGAGACGGAGGTGACGGCGCTGGGACTGGCGGTAAACAGGCTTGAGACCGAGGGTCGGGACAGTCGGTATCTGATCTTCTCATACTCAGTAAGTCGACCTGGGCTGCGTTAGGCAGCGGGACGTCTGTCTGCAACCCAGACATTGGTACAGTCAGATCTTCCTTGATGCGGGTGAAGAGCACTGTGGTCTTTCAGTGGATCCCTAGTCATTGCTGTCTTCATGGAAATGAGGCCAAGGACAGGGAAGCCAGGAAGACCGCCATTCACCCGCGGAACGATGATGGGCTCTTGGACTCTGTCCCGGTGCCCCTTAAGGGGCTGGGGCCTTCATTTGGAGGGAAGTCAAGGACCCAAACCCATGAGCTTACTCGCCTCATGTACACTGTTACGCCAGCTGGCCGGCGGGCTTACCTCGCTGTGCGAAAAGCTGATTGCGCAGCTTAGAAGCGAACACTGCTTGCTGGCTGCGTACCAAGCCCAACGGGGCGTGGGCGTGCCTCTGGATTGCTCTCACTGTGGGGAGGACGAGGAGACCCTGGAGCACTGGGTAGAGATTTATCCTGCTCGCTTAGGCCTGCGTCTGAGCACTTTCGAATTGGTGGTTCCCCCTCTGTCGGTGCTGACGGAGGACCCGTAGCAGTGGCCTTGTATCTGCGGGGGCTTCGGCTCCTCAAATGGGAGTACCGCCTACAACCAACTACAACCCAGACATCCACGTCAACAACAGCTCCATGCCCCTTAACAAAACACCAAAAATACTCGGAGTCACATTCAATTCAATCACTACGCCTTAACAAAGTACACATCAGCAACATAAACAATAATGCAAACTGCAACGCCTCAACATACTTAAATCACTCACAGCACATTCATGGGGCCAACACAAAGAAACCATACTCATCACATACAAAGCCATAATCCACCCAGTCATCAACTATGCATGCTCATTATCTGGTCCCCTTCCAATGCCACATAACACATCCAAAAACTCCAAACCATCCAAAACACCGCATACCGGATTGCCACAGGCTGCACACTAGCCACCAACATCGACCTACTTCACCACGAAACCAACATCCTCCACATCAATACCCACAACACACTTCTCTCCAAACAAGCTCTGGTTCAGCTCTACACCCCTTCCCACTATAACCACCACCTCCAAAACAGAAACATCACACGCCTCAAACTCAAACACAACATCATCACAAAACACCTCCACGACATCCACCCTCAGTTATCTCTTAATATTGTTTCCATCAACGACACCATCTACAAGAACACAATCAAAACCACAAACACAAACACAAACATCGTGGCCCTAGCCATTCAATCCCTCACACACAACTTTATCCTCAAGGCACCACCACAAAAAATTGACACCTCAGAAACCACATCAAAATAGTTAATCAATTTTTAAACTTGATTAATGTCTACTGATTTCATATTTTTATCGCTAAATATATAATCTCCATCTTTTATTACATGTAAACCATAGAGTAAAGATGTAGACTCTATGATGTAAACTACAAGTTTTACATAAATGAGTGTCATATTATTTAATTAAGGTATTTGTTATTTTATTACTTTAAATATTTCGTCTGTTACTTTTAAAATATTTTGAGTGTAAATAATCGGCCTTATTTACTTATTATTCCCAAGGTAAGTCAAATGAGAACAGATCTGAAGCGCTGAGTTATACAATAAATGTATTATATTCTCATATTATATATATAGCCAGGATTCAGTGGATACTTTTACAGAACTCAGATTAATATAGAGCATACTTTCTATTCTATATATCGTTACCAAACCTGATGTTTTCTAACGTAAGTATACTGTTAAATGTTGGGGGCACTTTCTGGCTGTATACTGTCTATTTATATAGTAACAGGGCACACAAATCCAGGCATCTAAGTGAATCATTACATGCTTAATTACAAGCATGAGTTATCATGTGTCAAGAATTAATCACACCTGAACTGTCCAAGACCTGACAGCGGGTTACTAAGAATATACAATTATACATCGAAATCTTTAGTAGAAATACGTATGACACAGAAATCTTCCTTTTTCTGTTAAAACACTTAGGGCAAGATAATATAGATGTGCCGCTAACATTAATTTTCTTAGCTGGCATGTACAGAGGCAGAAATGGATTACATGTACAATCATCATCGGACTACGTGTAAAGTATTCCCTTGTATATACCGATACATGTATCATCTCTAAAGTAACCCAATTATCACTCCCAAAACACATTTATCTGTCAAGGATATGTGACAGAGCATGCAATATATATATATATGTATAGGTATATGTAGATTGTACAACGAGATATGTTACAAACAGGAAACATATAAAAAATTGTTTGGTAATTATATAACATAAACTGTTCTAGCCTTTATGTAAGCAAAAAAATGGGTTGGGTGTAAATGTACCAAGGCAATATATATGTCAAATTAGGCACTCACCATTATGATATAATAAATAGGATAACAAATACCTCTGAGCACACAACTCACCATACACTAAAACAAAATGTTAGGTGCGGCCAATAGAAACTGTCTTTCTGTAAATAAATTTGCCTATTATTTACTTATTCTAAAAGTATGTAAGTCAAATGAGAAACAGATTTAAGGCTGAGTTATACAATAAATGTATTTATTTCATATATGTATAGCCAGGCTTTAGTGAATACGTTTACAAAACTCAGATCAAGATAGCATACACTTCCTATACGTTACAATACCAGTTGTTTGTTAACGTGAGTATACTATTTCTGTTGGGCCTAACTTCTCTTTACAACTTTCTTGCTGGTAAACTTTCTGGCTCCTCAACTTTCTCTGTCTCGTTAGCTTTCTCGCTCCTTCATCTGGCTGTATACTGTCTGTTTATATAGTAACTGAGAACACACATCTAGGCATCTAATTACTCATGTAATGAGTAGTTACAAGTATAAATTATTAGGTGTCAGCAATTAACCATACCTGACCTGTCCATAATTGGCAGCGAGTTACTAAGTCTATACAATTTTACATATAGAAGTCTTTAGAAGAAAATACGCATGCGTCCAGAGAAATCTTCCTTTCTTTATTAAAACACTTAGGGCAAGATCAGAAAGATATGCCGATAATATCAATCTCTTAGCTGGCATGTACAGAGGCAATTATATATATATACGTATAAAGACCATCGGAATAAATATAATATATTCCTTTTTATACACAGATACATAAATCATCTCTAAAGTAACCAAATTAATACTCCCAACACATCCATCTGTCAAGGATAGGTGGCAGACCATGCAATATATATATGTAAAATTAGATGTAGATTGTAGAACGAGATATGTTACAAAAGGAAACATGCGAAAGGGGGTTTGGTAATTATATGTAACATAGAACGTTTTAGTCTTTATGTGATTTGACATGAACAGATGGGCAGGAAATGTTTGAAGTCGATATCTATGTCAATTAGGTACTCACAATTATATGGTTAATATTGGATAACAAATATATATGTAAACCTCTTGAGCATACAACTCACCATACGCTTAAACAAAATGTTCAGCGCAGCCAATAAGAAACTGGTTTCCTACACAGCTCTCCCTTTACTAGGCAAACTCTCCCGAGTTGCACAAAGGTCGAATTCATTTCTTCATTCCTATACCACGAGCACAGTCGATCAGACCTCCATGGCCCATTTCCGATGCACCGAGCGCAGTTGCACCACAATCATCCTGGAGGTCCCACCGCTTGCACTGGGGTGCGTCACTCTAGTTCTCTCTTCTCCTCTCTCTATACCTGGGATAGTTGCCTGCGGTTTATGTGATCGTAACGCGGCAACTTTGGTCTCTTCTTTCAGAAAGCATATTCGCCAATCCGTGATTCAGCATTTACGATATTTCTTGCTTGCATGATCTATGTTTCTCTCTTACCTATTCGCACTAATTAGCTAAACATATCTATATAGGGTTGCTTCTGTCATTTCGGCCAGGTTTTTGGTATTAGTGAGTGTAATTTATAGTTACCTATGTCTATTAGACTCATTTCTATACCAGAATCGTAAATAGTCAGCCTTATGTCTTGTCAATACTCCCCCCCTTTTATAATTAATTTCTGGAAGCACATTGTAGCCTATGTAACCTATCTCGCTGATTTAACTGAATTTACTGTCAATATACTTTGTTAATACTATTATTAATACCTTTATAAGTTATTTTTATAAGCGAATTGTAACCTGTACATATCTATCTAGTGTCACTAAATTATCTGCGGTAAATTTTACACCTTCGTTTCCAACATTGTAGGTACTTGCGAAGTTACTCTCTCTCTCTCTCCCGGCCGTAAACCATTGTAATAAGTGCATATTAATTTCTTAGCAAATTGCCTGCGGGGTAAATTTTCTGCAAATTCATATTGATGTTTGGTATAGTTTAACTTGTTGCAAACTTTGACCAAACTAAAATTTTGTGCTAATTTTTGGAGTTTCTATTTTATTTTATTAAATTTTTGGATTCTAAGCATCTAATTTACCTTTTTATGGCTCAATTAACGAATATTTTATCACATAAATTATTCCCCATTCATATACATAAATTTACTTATACAAAGTTCCTCTAACCTTATTTTGGTTGTTTTCAACAAGCTCACATCTAAATAGATTAAGTTCTATTTATTATAAATAAAACATATTATACTATCTGCCAAGATTGGTCATTCTATTATAACTCTAAATTTAATTTATTCATATATGCCCGATTGGCGACAAATAAATAACATTATGCATACTTTCAAAAAATATATATATATATTGTTTCGATAATGTTGAAATATATTTAACTCTTTTTCGCTGTATTCATTTAGTTACATTAATTTGTTTATTTTTGTTCGTGTAATTTTTAAAATTGTTTACACTTTTGGATTTTTTACCACTGATGATGACACATGGCGTTGAAACATGTTTGGAATAAATGTTTATTGGATTAATTCTTACCTTTTTTAATATATATATTGAATTTACAATCATTTCACTTTCGCTATTTCTTTAATTTTGACATTCACGATATATATTTTTTTTGCCACCAACGAAATTGATTTAATGATATTTATTACATCGGTACTTACATAAACGACTGTCATTCTTTTTCGCTTGATAACTGCTTTTTGTAAGACTTAACATCTATTTAACGTTACGTGTAACCGAGACATTATCGTGATGTGACGCACTAATTATTTTCTAGCAATCGCACTGCTAACAATATTATATATTACATTTTAAATGATTACGAATTAATTCTTTTATTTGATTACGCTTTTTGTAAGACTTTACATCTATTTAACTTTACGTGTAACCAAGACATCATCGTGAAGTGACGCACTAATGTATTTTCTAGCAATCGCACTGCTAACAATATTATTACAACTAAAATTATTACGGATTAATTGTTTTATTTGATGACTGCTTTTTGTAAGACAACATCTATTTAACTTTACGTGTAACCGAGACATTATCGTGATGTGAAGCACTAATTATTTTCTAGCAATCGCACTGCTAACAATTCTAGAAATTTGTGACTATATGACTTTAGCCGCACCTGCAAGGTGTTGTAAAAGTCTAGTTCATGTTTATAGTCTTCCCACTTACGAAGAATTAAGACAGCATTTAGGTGATAACAATTTGTAGAACCATTTATGTTTATATTTTTTAGATAAATTGACGAATATATGCTTGTAGTTGTATTCGTGAGGCATTATAAAAGTCTAGGTAATTTTCACATCATGTATATGAACTCAAGTCGTCCATCGCTTCCTCCATGTTTTTCAATACGTCTGATTTCTGCCATAGGTATTCATTATAAAGGCATGTGAAAGCTTTTTATAAAATTGTTCCAACTTCTCATTATAGATCAGACTATCATCGATCTGCGTACATAATATATAGGTAAGTAAAGGTTTCATATCCATATAGTGGGATGGCGGCTCATTCAGCATATCCGAGTCGGATTGATCAAAACCTGCATCACTACTACTGCTATCCATTCTTATTCTCCCCTCCACTATCTGTTCATGTTTATAGCCTAGCGCT
>JAYRBW010032693.1:0-12068 GCA_036023295.1 Invenusta paracnida | reverse complement strand
TTAGTAAATTTGGTACGTAAAAAAAGTCAGGGAAAATCAGGAAAGGTCAGGGAAAAGTCAGGGAAAGGTCAGGGAAACAAATTCTTGAAAAAGGGTACAGACCATGTGGGTAGTGTACATGAATTGTACATGAATTTTATGAGATGTAGGTACACAAATTAAAAGAAAAGCTTGTAAGTGTTTAATTTACTATGCATAAAAAATTTTTGCCTGCGGCACATGCTGGTGTCTATGCTCTGGATACATTTATTATGAAAACGGTCTAGTACAATACACAGGGTGTCCACATGTACTCAAAATCCACTAATGTACTCAAATGTACTCAAATTTAAAATGTGTACTCAAAAGTACTCAAATGTACTCCAATTTTTTGTAATGTACTCAAATTTTTTGTCAGTGCTTGAATTAATGTGAGCAGACTAGCATAATGCTAGTCTGCTCACCCAGTGACTAGTAAATTTCAATGTAGGAATGTGAGTTTATTCATATTTATTTTTGCATAAATGCTGCTAAGTATGATCATTATGGTCACAGGGAGATAGGCGGCCCTGTCATGCTTAGCTGACATTTAGCCTAGGTTGGGACTAAGCATGACCATTATGGTCACAGGGAATAGGTGACCCTGACATGCTGAGCTGACATTAGTCTAAGTAGGGACTAAGCATGACCATTATAACAGAATATATATATACACATAAAATGTCTTGCAGAGGTGTAAGAACATAGATTTGCTTTCAGCAACTTTTCCATAAAGCAATGTTTTTTTATTTAATGTGTGATAAATTACCATGCTGGTATTGTATATTTATTAGAACTTGTTTATAATTTTTTCATTTTTTAGATTCTGAACAATGTTGAGAAAACATGTCTATACTGAGGATTTGGAAAAGAAATATTTATATATATATGTACTCAATTTTTTTGTTTTTGTACTCAAAATGTACTCGAATTTTTTTTAAACATGTGGACACCCTGAATACAGCACTTGAGAGTAAAAGATCAGCTCAATCTACAATTGGACTAGAAGCTCAGAAGAGGAAAAAAGGATCAGAAGAACTTCTTGAGGCTAGAGAGGCTGAAAAACAGGCTGCTGAATTATTATTGTCTGCCCAAGAGAAGAGAAGTGAAGAAAACTAGAAAACTGAAACTGTCAAACTCATCTTTACTTATTATGTTGTGTTTCACATACTATGCATTAATCCTTCTATCAATAGTGTTACACAATTCTTAGTTTTTGATACAATCACCAAACTTCCAATTGAACTTCTAAATTTCTGAACTGAATTACTTATATTGTATGCATATATTGAATATTAAATAAATGAACAATTGTAAATATATCTAGAATTATTTATTATATATAGGAAAAATATGTATGCAAATGTACATTAATTTTTTCACATCTAAATGGTGGTCACCCTGATGAATTCAAAAAGAAAATATTGTATTTAAATGTGAAATGAAAGGGCTAAGTAAAATTATAAAGGATATTATTTGGTAATGGGAAACAAAACTTCTGGGAGGCATGACCTCCACCATTAGAAAGTATATCATTTCTTGATCTCCACTCAAATTCCCTCAGGAACTAAATAGAGTGTGGTTCCATTCATCCTCTTAACCTTCTCTTTGGCTTAGGCTTAGAACCCTTCTATACCCTGGATATGAACCCCAGTAAAGGATCCATAAAATTATCTTATTTGCTTATAGGTATATAACTTATTTTCTTCAAAAGTTTGCACAAATTAGTTAAATTAATTTTAAATAATGATTAATAATTTAATTAATGTTTGAACTATTTGAAAAAACATTAATCAATATATTTAGTGTATGATTCTACCAAATTAAAAAAATAATAATTTAAGATGCTAAAATGTGAGATCACAAACATTATCTTATTTTAAATTTATTTCAATCAACCTTTTATGTTAATATCATCCATAAATATCTACCATCTCATCACATCTCCTTACTACAGTAATCAAGCTTCATGCTACAAAGGATGATGATGGACCATGCACAAGCAAAAAACCATATTTAGTCTAAACAATGAGTGTTGTCTATAGAACAATAGGTACCTTAGATGCATGTTGTTGAATAACTATTAACATTAAAAGTACATGATGAGTTCAGAATTTAATTATCTGGTTTTTTACTCAACTTCTCTATTTAAAAATGTTTGCATACACAAAAAATAAACATCCCTTCATGATTGAGATATTTTGGATATTTTTTGATTTTGATTTTTTGACCAGTGCTGCCAATAAATGCAATTTTTTAGAGTTTGCTGTGATGTTGTATTCTATGGCAAAATTTATTTATTACATTTTGAAATTTTATTTTCTTTATTTAAAAAAAGAAGTGCATCCATAAGGGCATCTTAGATTTCAAATTTTTTCAATAAGTTATACAATAAAAATTGAATATTTGGACGTTTTTATTTTGACTTTTTGACCAGTGCTGCCACTAAATGCAAATTTTTAGAGTTAGCTGTGATGTTGTATTCTATGGCAAAATTTATGAATTACATTTTCAAATTTTATTTTCTTGATTTAAAAAAAGAAGTGCATCCATAAGGGCATCTTAGATTTCAAATTTTTTCAATAAGTTAAACAATAAAAATTCAATATTTGGACGTTTTTATTTGATGCAAAAATAATGAGTAAAAATGAACTACAAAAATTTGAGCGCAGGTACTTTATCTGACCACTGCATTGTTCAATGATAATAATACTGAGTGCAACATAACTGGAAATAACATGGAATACTCAATGTTAAGGTACAACAAAACTTATTTGAACAAACATTTGAAAACTTCATTCTGCAAGGCTTGGATTCCATAAAGTGAGCTACAACTCTATCAAAATTAATCTTGTCCATAATATCATTTAGCAAGGTCAAAGTAGTTTTTTTAAATACTTATCAAAGTTTTTATTATAACATTTTAAAATTATCTATTTAATTGTCTATTAGCCAAACAAATTAGCCTGTTTGCCCAACCTTGTTCATTTGCAAGGAATGTTTGTTAAACATACCAAATGTTTAAATTGACAATTTAGGTGTTTAATCAGGTTTATATACATTTCACAATTGTATATTTATATTTACCATCACCATGTTTGTGGAAAAACTAGGGTATACAATAATTTGTTTTTATATATATTATTTTTATATATTAAAACCTTTCCACAAAATATTGTTTACTTCATTATTTTTGAAATTACTTTATACTTTAATAATGTACATTAATAATTCTTATTTGTTGTTCATGTTTTATTTTAATAATTTAACTATTTCTTTAAAAATCTTTTAGCACCCTTGCACATTCGACAAACTGTGCCAAATGTATCAAAATTTGGTAAGTTTTTTGTTTTTGATTATTTTTTTGTTTTTAGATGTGTTTTTATCTGCTATTTTCTAGATATTTATCTTTTACATGTTTTTGTATTAATATATATTTACTTCATATTACATTCATAAATTAATTGTTTTAGGGAGTGAGGTCAAATATCAAGTTAGTGTTAGTACCTTTGTAGATTTACAAAATGCTCACTCACAATGTAAGTGTTACCAGTATTCTTAGAGTGGCTCGAATTTGAAAATACTAACTCCAATTTTATTACCTCTTTTGTCTTAAAAATATACTTTCATATTATTATTTTCATTGTTTTATTTTATTTTTGTGGAGTTATTCTACTGTGTGCCCAGTAAACAAAGTTTGGAGATTAATGTAATAAATAATTTATTTTGACGGCCATTCCATAAATTACCAATGGATTCTGTTACCAAATACATTTTTTATAACCTCATTCTCTAGAGGACCAAAATGTGGCCACAAAAAGGTGCACAACTTGTATTATATTTTCCATTTGTGAAAAAGGTCCTTCAAACTTCCCAATTGATTTCTCCAAAACTTTTAGCAAGGAACAAAAATATTGAGTAGCAGGCTCATATTATTTCCAATGAGATACTGTGTCTGGTTAAAAAGAACATAATGGGGTCATTGAAACTAGTTTTCTCCAATTCCAAGAAACATATCCAAAAACAGTCCAAAAACTAAAGTCTCTAATTGTTTTAAAAACTACTTTGTTAGCCAATGGATAGAATGCTGCATCTATTCTAATCATCAACAAATTACTTTCCCTAACAGCTGATGCTTTTGCCTTAAATTAGCAGCATACATTTGATGCCTAGTGGAGAAAGAACAAAAGAAAAGAGAAATGGAGTCCCACCCTTGTTATGAAATTAAATTTAAAAAGTTAACCAACAAGAACATTTCCACATTGCAAGCTACTTCTGACAAAATAATGAACAACGTTTTGACCAACAAAAAACATTGACAGGGATTGATTGATTGATAAAGTAACAAAACAGGCTATGAGTTTTGATGATAATCTTCAATGATTATATATTGAGAGAGAGAGAAGTGTAAAAAAAGCAAATGGGAAGTTTGTAACAGACCTTTTAAGTTAGACACAAAGCTTCTGATATGCTAAATACAGAAGTGAGTATTTTTTTGTGTTAATTCCTATGATGCTTATGGCTAGTGTTGTACATATACTATAATATGTTTGTAAACAATACAATTTTAGTATATGTATGCTAAGATACACACACCAATCTACATATTTCATCCTTTAGATATTTCATTTTAATTGTTTGTACATATTTTGAGATAGTTTGATTTATAAATGTACATATATATTTACAGATTAACAGTATACTTACTCTACATTAGGTATACGATTTAATGTAAATAAGTGCATTGTACATTGCTATCGTTGTATTCGGTATTGTTATATTTAGCATATTAGATCTTTCGTATAAATCTACAATAACCCATTCCTATTGTTATTTCAGATTTCATTGTTGTTACATTGTGTGTATATATAAATATGTATGTATGTATATATTGGCGTGAAATGGGGCTCTTAGGTATATAAACTCTTGCAGTGATAATTTAATAATAGATGTTATAACAATTTGACAGAAAACCAGAAAAATAGCTAATTACATTAAGACTGCTTAAAGATGTCCGCAGTGCGCGAGATAAATATCATGTGTCGAATCGCAGAAAAAAAGCAGCAGAATTACCTGCCAATGTTGCTGCTGATGCACTAGAAATACAGCCAGACCCGCACACCGAAATAGAAAAAGCAAACAAGCAGATTCTCAATGCACAGTGTTTGCAAAAGAAAAAATGGAATTACTACAGGCTGCTATGGTTGTCAAGGATTTCAACAAAGTCTCTGCCGCAAATGCCCTCTTAGAACGAGTAAAACTCTTTTGCAGAAAGATGAAAAATGGAAATATGAAGCTCAGACACATGTGCAGAAGAAGAAGAAGGCAAAAAAGAATTTAAATAGTCATTTTCTTTGATGTACCTAACTGTTTTCTGATTTTATATTAGTTACATTTCTAAGCCTGTTAGATATGTTGTTTTGTTTTTATAAGAAAAGAAAGGAAAACACGTGCATATTATATAATTTGTGTGTAATTAAAGAGATACCATGATATTTTTATAGTTATTGTATTTACAAATTAAAAGTTAAATATATTTTCTATCTATTGCAATGTTTCTTCACCTTAATAATTGTAATTCCCCCTTACTATTGACCATCAAATATAACTATCCTTTTTATTTTTTATAGAAAATTCTGTTATAGTTCCAAAACAATTTTTAATGGAATTACATAACTTTTATCATGACTTCATACGTTTTTACAAAGTAGCAAATTTGTAATATTGTAAAATGTAAATCAAATTAGTCATAAAAGTAATTACATTTTAATATGATTTCTGCACTTTTCCCTTGTTTGGGTAAACCAAACAGCATAATTATTGATTTTTATATCAAGACAAATTATCCCTCCCCCCTGACATTCCGAAAATTCTCCACAGGTGAAAATTCGTATCCAGTTAAGAAACAGTGATCAATAGTATTACAATATTTTAAAAATCGTTATTTTTTTGCATGTAATTATGTTACAATAAAGGCATTGTTAATCGAAATATAACCTTTTTTTGTTTCTTGAGTTTACTTAATAATGTGTTCTGTTTAACAATAATGACTTCATATATATTTGTAAAAAGCCTTCATAAGAATGTGTCAAAAATCAAAATAGGAAATGTGTCAAAGCGACAATGTGAGCAAACCACCCCTGTAATTGTTAATATTTAATTTAACTTCGCTTAAAAAAGATTTAAAATGTTTTTAAAAACATACAGTGCCTTTTAGTGTGTAGATATATTGTATGCATTGTTGTAAAACATGTTCTTGCTTCTGTTTAAACAGACAGAAATATCGACGAGTGTCACAAATGGCGCAGTAGTGGAGAAGAATCACTTGCGGATGGAAATCCAGACGAGGCACTGCGTCATCTCACAAATTATTTGGAGTGTGCTAAAAAGGCGGGTAGTTCTGTCGAGGAGCAGCGCGCTTATGTTACTCTAGGTTAGTCCATTCGTTTTCGAAAATATCTCATTCTAATGTAATATATATATAGCAGTTTCAATGTTTTTACATTTAACATGAATGTTGAAATGTTTTCTTATATATATTATGGTAAATTTCATTTTTTGGCAAATAAAAATTATCTAAAAAAAAACGAAATACTTATTTAAAACGTATTCTGCAATTAAAAATACAATCCATAATGTATTAGCGTATTCGCAAATTATTTTATGTTTGCTGTATTGCCTAATAAGAAGAAAGTATAGGTTAGTATATTGATATTATACATTTAGAAATATAGGTGTATTCATAATGTATAATTTAATGCTTTTGATTTGCTAAATTTTTAGGACGAGCCTACTTATTCAAAGGCGAACAAAATACGAAAACATCTATTCTACATGCCCAACTTAAATTGGCTGAAAATGCATTCCTCCGAAGCCTCAATATCTGTAAATATTTGGACAAGCATGTTACACCTTCTGAGAACGCCACAATGCGCTCAACTTCCCTTTACAATTTGGGTAAATAATTAAAAAATAGTATTATGTGCCAGGTTTTAATGTTTTATTAGGAGCTATTTATCCTTAGACCTGAACAACGGAGAATGGTTCAACTTTGAAGTATGTAGTGCTTATTAAGTATAATGGTATAATTATTTGTTACAAACAATATTTGATTTTTATAGAAGACAGCAATCCACTTAAATTCTATAATTTGAACAAAAATTTACAAATGTTTTATAGTACACATTATCTTGGAAATAAAATTTATTAGCCAATATCTATTAATAATTTTCAATTCATCTTTTGTTATAGTATTCTACGGACAATAGCTGTTGTTTGATATCTATGCACCTTTTTTACTATTTAATTCTTCAAAGTTTGATAATGCAACCTTTATGCAATTTTCGGTATACTATACTTTATACAATCATGTTAGGTCTTGTGTATATGGTCTTGGGCAATAATGAAGACGCGAATAAGTGCTTTACCAGTGTTTGGGAAGTTTCATTGAAACACAAACTCCACAGCTTGATGGTATTGGCAGCTTGTTGTCAAGCTGAACTTCTACAGAATGCATTGAATCCAGAGGAAGCTCTGAAGATTCTCTCATCTCAAAGTTTGAAAACAGCATCTGAAGAGTCGAAGAGTCAGGAAGTACATCAACGAAAATCACTGGTATGGCAGCAATCTTGAGATACGTTTCATTTATAGTTTGCATTACATACGTTAGAAGTTCAATTTTTTTTAAATCGGATAATATTCTATAAATATATTTTTTTTGTTTAACCAAATTCTTCAACAAGTGAAAGCATATTTAGTGCAATTTTATAATAATAGCTTTTTATCAAACCTTATATTATAGCTTAAAATATAAATAATGTTGCAGTGCTGATTTATATAATAATTAAAGAAATAAAACAGCAAAATAATATTTATTGATGAAAAGGCGTTTGCCATATTATTTGTTATCTTTATCTTAACCTTACAACATCTTTTTGTGAATTTATTAACATATCATATTATGTTACATACAATATGCGATTTTGCCACCAAATTACAATTAATTATGTACTTTAATTCGATTTCTGGTTAATATTGTATTTAAAAATCTTTATTATAGTATTATAGTATTACAATTTTAAAATGCTGTTTTTTAATTATTTGTTGTGCTTGAACGCAAAAGAATAATACTTTCCTCTAAATAAGTATTTTTAAGAAAATTATTTAAATTTTCGTTCTAGAAAAGGCATTTACAAGTGCAGTCTATAGTTTATATTTTAATTAATATTATGTTTAAATTTACTTTAGTATATGATACATAAAGTAACCATATAATATATGGTTACCAAAATAGGGTTACCATAAAACATATTATGTTTTACACTGTAAGTGGTGTCTTTTGAAATAGTAAATAATATATTTATTGGAAATTAAATTTAAATTTTTACCATTATTAGTAATATATTTTTGGCAATACATAATATATAAAATTAATCGGCACTGGTGTAATGTGGTGGTATTTGTAAATATACGTAGTACAACATTGTCTTTGCGTGATGTAGGACAAATGAAACATGCATATCATACCAGAAACTATATTTGAGCTGTCTACGCTAATGCCAACAACGCGCTTCTATCTATCTTTCGACCCAGTAGTTATATACATATATGATGATAAGTACGTATATATATATTTGCTCCAATATTATATCACATAATTTGGTCATTATGAATAGTCAATATTTATATAAAAGTAGTTCAAAGTTTAAATCAGTTCTATTAATTTTTATTGACAAACTGTTTGAATTCGCGTGACATATACCATAGTATCTTGGAAGAAGAACAGAAATTACGAATGAAATATTTTCAAGGAATTGACTCAGGTGATATAATGTCCTCGGAAATGATATATAGCTACTGAATATATAATAATGATATATATAAAATGATATATAAACGACTAATAGCTACACATTAACTATAAGCCTTTACTATAGTATTCCTGACACATAATCTCGCAATTGTTGGTACCACTGAATTAAATTTTTTACGGGTAATACCGCATTACACCAGTGCCAATTGATAATGTTTGGCGACATTATTAACTTTTTTTTAAAGGTGTTTCAATAGTATTGTGAAATGTTTTGCCTATTTTTGTACTACTTGTTAAATTAGTTAGTAGAATATATTTATTTTTAGTAATTATTTAACAAAGGATTGCTTAAAATTTATTTATATTCATTTTCATGTCGCAGGTACTTCTTAGTTTAAAAAAGTGTCGCAAAGCAGCAAAAATTTTCCAGTACTTGAAGAAAAAACGGAAAATCACACAATATCCAAAAAGTGTCCAAAATGGTTTGTATTTTAACACCTATTTTGTAAGATTGGCTTCATATAAATTTATTATATTTAAGTAGAAATTTTTATAACGCACATGTTTTATTTAATTTGAATTGGAAGTAATATACACGGTCCATGTTAATATCATCATTTACGTAACATTTTCAACTTGAGATACATCTAGATTGCATGCACACAAGAAAACATATTAGTTATAATTCGTGGACCATCCCGCTAAAAATTAGTTTTTAAAATTGAGACAGCTGTCAAATTTTTCAAGTGAATGGTCGAAATGTTGCTTGTCAGTGTTTTGTTGATACATCAGTAGCGAGCCATACCCCTGTGGAGCTGATCGCTAGATGGGTAGGCCAGAACCAAAGCCAAATGAAATCGAGGTGAGTTTGAGAACATCTTCATGAGTCTCTCATAATGTGTCCGAGCATCATAAGACAAAGCTGACGAAGAGAGGTAGAAAGAGCTTTGATGCCGGAACCTCTGTACAGATCAGCATTAGATATTATAATTTGTGGATACCGAATGCTGAGAGCAAACTGAATGAGTCTTCGGTGCGCAGCATCTACCAGGCTTCTTTTGAAGGAGTCTTTGGGACGGACTTGATACCGTATATCAATATGGATTCAACTAATGCACAAACGAGTCTTTATTTGGATTTGTCGGTTGCAGAAGTAAGACTGCGGCCCCCGGTCTTGTCTACTTCGATCAGCAAAGAGAGTATCAGGCTTCATAGCGTTTGTCCCAAGATATTTGAAGTCATCACAGATGGAAATGACTTCCAGTAAATAAGTTCAGTGCAGTAGTGGTATCTGTAGTGTACTCCGAACGTGTAGAACTTCGGTTTTAGCGCTTATTTCTGGACCAACTCGCTTCCTTTCGAGACTTGTAACATTGTGAGCTGCGACTGGATCACAACAATAGTGCGATGTCGTCAGCATACGCTAGAGCGGAAAGAAAAACCCAAAAGAGACAAGCGTCATCGTCTGAGAGTGTGACGAAGGATGTAGTCAAGGATCGTAATAAAAATGAAGGGTGCCAAAGTGTCACCCTTGTACAAAAGTTATCTTCGGTGGTGTCTTTTATACTCTAGGACTTATAAATAATTATTCTAAAATTTTTACTCATTAATTTGGATAGATTTTGTTTAATATATTTCTGTATTATACAGCTGCGGCCAAAAGTCCCCGGACACGAACAAAATTTCACGTTTTTAAAAGTCTTGTTTTGTTTTTATGTTTTAGTATGCTGTAAAGATTGTAAATACTTAGAAAAGGATTATATAAATACATTTCATTAATATTATATATAAATAATATATACATACAGCATAATATAATATAACCTCAAAACAAAATTTTATATAAAGTTAAATTTTGTGCATGTCCCGGTGACTTTTGGTCGCAGCTGTATACTTTTTTATTTGTGATCCATAATATGACAATTAATGTCTATATATTATATATAGATGTATCTTTCATTTTAGCACTTAAACTGGGTAAACTCTTCGAGGATTTGGAAAACTGCTTTGACATTGAGAAACGAAGGACGATTTACGAAAAGATTGGAGATATATTTAGCGCATTTGAACTCTATCAAGATGCTGTTGTATATTATAAAAAAATGGTAAGACTTGCATTATCAATGTTTTGTGGAATTTGCACGCATTGTGGTGAAATATATACACTACTTTAATACTAAATATACTGTAACTAAACTTATATATATTTCAAAAAGAGTATTAAAAATTTAGATTTTTTAAGGTTAAACATTGAATAATTAATAATTAATACTTTATAATTTTCTATATTGAACGTAATATTACATATATCAAGTATACTTTTGGTATTACTAGTGCTTATATTTTTTTTGTTTACATTATAATATAGATTACTGGAAAAATAACACACGAAATAATGCAAAACATTATTTATACGTTTTTTACTCAACTTTATTTATTTGCTTTTCTCGAATGGTTATTTTATTTCTTCAATCTACTTAATTATTTTTTTAAATGAAGGATAATACAGTATCAAACACAGATTATTTTTTAATTAGTCCATAATAGGTCATTTTATAGGATAGAAGCATTATGATAACGATTTATACTGTATTAATAGATATTAGATAACTATAATCAACTATAGTTATGTAATCTAAGGAAGATTAATAAGAATGCATTCGAATTTAATAGGGTATTGCTATTTTATCGATTTGTCCTAACATTTTGCTATAACAATATGTTAGACATTCAGTAATAATATAGAGTTTGATTGTTTTAACTAGAAAACCTAATAGAAACCGATAAAGTGATTGGTGTAATATCGTATTTATTTTTATTGATTGTAGATCTAGTTTATTTTATTTTTAAATATCTATGCTTATATCGATGTCTAACGCACAAATTAACATTTACTTTTTATTTACAAAAAATGGGCTAAAAACAGCAATAAAGCTATGTATGTATGCTTTCATATTAAACATTTTGCCCCTATTAATATTATAATTATAAAGTAATAATACCAAGAAAGTTCACTTAGCGCGTTAGAATGTATAAATAAAGACATAAAGATTTTTTCAAGCAAAATGTTAATACATATTCTTTATAAGATCATTATAACCATAGAGTAATAATACCAAGAGAGTTCACTTAACGCATTTGAATGTATACATCTATCAAAATTTACAGACAAGGTAATTCGACCATGTAGATTTCGAATTTAATTTAAAAAATGCTTTAAAAAATTGCCTCCCTGATT